>JAEOAE010001913.1:0-52976 GCA_036365155.1 Meriones psammophilus
CTAAAACCTGCTTCCATCGAAATGACTCCAGAGTACTTAAAAGCCCAGTTCCAAACAAAATGTCCTCAGTGCACATAAAAACCCCCTCCAAACGAAATGACTCAGAGCACTTTAAAACCTGCTTCCAACAAAAGGACTCCACAGCACTTAAAAAACCGCTTCCAAAGAAATGATCCCAGATCACTTAAAAACCGGCTTCAACGAAATGACCTCTGAGCACATAAAACGCTCTTCCAACGAAATGACACCAGAGCACTCAAAAACCCACTTCCAAGGAAATGACTCCAGAGCACTCAAAACCCTCCCAACTAAATGCCTCCAGCACTAAAAATGACTTCAGACCACTTAAAACCCGCCTAACGAAATGACTCCAGAGCACTTAAAAACCCGCTTCAAACGAAATGACTCAGAGCACTTAAAAACCTGCTTCCAACGAAATGACTCCAAAGCACTTAAAAACACGCTTCCAAATAAATGACTCCAGAGAACTAAAAAACCCGCTTCCAACGAAATGACTCAGGAGCACTTAAATGCCCCTTCCAACGAAATGATCCTAGAGCACTAAAAAACCCGCTTCCAACGAAATGACCCAGAGCACTCAAAACCCGCCTCAAGGAAATGACTCCAGAGCACTCTATAACCTGCTTCCATCGAAATGACTCCAGAGTACTTAAAGCCCAGTTCCAAAAAAATGTCCTCAATGCACATAAAAACCCCCTCCAAATGAAATGACTCCAGAGCACTTAAAAACCTGCTACCAAAGAAATGATCCCAGAGCACTTAAAAACCCGCTTCCAAAGAAATGAACTCTGAGCACATAAAAAGGATCTTCCAACGAAATGACTCCAGAGCACTCAAAAACCAAATGTCCCCAATGAAATGACTCCAGAGCACTTAAAACACCCGCCCAACGAAATGACTCCAGAGCACTTAAAAACCCGCTTCCAAAGAAATGACTTCAGAGCACTTAAAAACCCCCTTCCAAAGAAATGACTCCAGAGCACTTAAAAATCCGCTTCCAAGGAAATGACTAGAGCACTCTAAAACCCGCTTCCATCGAAATGACTCCAGTGTACTTAAAAGCCCAGTTCCAAACAAAATGTCCTCAGTGCACATAAAAACCCCCTCCAAACGAAATGACTCCAGAGCACTTAAAAATCTGCTTCCAACAAAAGGACTCCACAGCACTTAAAAATCGCTTCAAAGAAATGATCCCAGAGCACTTAAAAACCCTGTGAAATGACCTCTGAGCACATAAAAACGCTCTTCCAACTAAAATGACTCCAAGCACTCAAAAACCCACTTCAAAGGAAATGCCTCCAGAGCACTTAAAAACCCGCTTCCAACGAAATGACTCCAGAGCACTTAAAAACCTGCTTCCAACTAAATGCCTCCAGAGCACTTAAAAACCCGCTTCCAACGAAATGACTCTGATCACTCAAAAACCCGCATCCAACTAAATGAATCCAGAGAACTCAAAAACCTGCTTCCAATGAAATGCCTCGAGAGCACTTAAAACCTGCTTCAAGGAAATGACTCAGAGCACTTAAAAACACGCTCCAAAAATGACTCCAGAGCACTAAAACCGCTTCCAACGAAATGACTCAGAGCACTTAAAAGCCCTCATCCAACGAAATGACTCCAGAGCACTCTAAAACCCGCTAATGAAATGACTACAGAGCACTTAAAAACTCTTCCAACGAAATGATTCCAGAGAACTTAAAACCCGCTTCCAACGAAATGACTCCACAGCACTCTAAAACCCGCTTCCAATGAAATGACTCAGAACACTTAAATACCCGCTTCCAACGAAATTATCCCAGAGCACTTAAAAACCCGCATCCAACGAAATGACTCTAGAGCACTCAAAAACCGCTTCCAAGGAAATGACTCCAGAGCACTCTAAAACAAAATGCTTCCATCGAAATGACTCCAGAGTACTTAAAAGCCCAGTTCCAAACAAAATGTCCTCAGTGCACATAAAAAACCCCCTCCAAACGAAATGACTCCAGAGCACTTAAAACCTGCTTCCAACAAAAGGACTCCACAGCACTTAAAAACCCTAAGGAATTCCAAAGAAATGATCCCAGAGCACTTAAAAACCCCTTACAAGGAAATGACCTCTGAGCACATAAAAACGCTCTTCCAACTAAAGAAATGACTCCAGAGCACTCAAAAACCAGCGTCAATGAAATGACTCAGAGCACTTAAAACCCGCTCAAACGAAATGACTCCAGAGCACTTAAAACCCGCTTACAAAGAAATGACTTCAGAGCACTTAAAAACCCCCTTCCAACGAAATGACTCCAGAGCACTTAAAAATCCGCTTCCAAGGAAATGACTCCATAGCACTTAAAAACCTGCTTCCAACGAAATGAATCCAGAGCACTCTAAAACCCCCTTCCAACAAAATGACTCAGAGAGTACTTAAAAGCCCAGTTCCAACAAAATGTCCTCAGTGCACATAAAAACCCCTTTCAAAGAAATGACTCCAGAGCAATTAAAAACCCGCCAACTGAAAGGACTCCACAGCACTTAAAAACCGCTTCCAAAGAAATGATCCCAGAGCACTTAAAACCCGCTTCCAATGAAATGACCTCTGAGCACATAAAAACTCTCTTCCAACGAAATGATTCCAGAGCACTCAAAAACCCACTTCAAAGGAAATGCCTCCAGAGCACTTAAAAACCTGCTTCCAACTAAATGCCTCCAGATCACTCAAAAACCCGCTTCAAAAACCCGCTTTAAATGACTCCAGAGCACTTAAAAGCCCGCTTCAACGAAATGACTCGACAGCACTCTAAAACCCTTCCAATGAAATGACTCAGGAGCACTTAAATACCAGTTCAAACAAAATGATCCCAGAGCACTTAAAAACCCGCTTCCAACGAAATGATTCCAGAGCACTTAAAAACCTGATTCCAACAAAAGGACTCCACAGCACTTAAAAAACCGCTTCCAAAGAAATGACCTCTGAGCACATAAAAACGCTCTTCCAACGAAATGACTTCAGAGCACTTAAAAACCCCCTTCCAACGAAATGACTCCAGAGCACTTAAAACCCCCTTCCAACGAAATGACTCCAGAGTACTTAAAGGCCCAATTCCAACAAAATGTCCTCAGTGCACATAAAAACCCCTTTCCAACGAAATGACTCCAGAGCAATTAAAAACCTGCTTCCAACGAAAGGACTATGCAGCACTTAAAAACCCGCTTCCAACAAAATGATCCCAGAGCACTTAAAAACCCGATTAAAAAGAAATGACCTCCGAGCACATAAAAACCCGCTTCCAAGGAAATGACTAGAGCACTCTAAAACCCGCTTCCAACGAAATGACTCTAGAGTACTTAAAAGCCCAGTTCCAACAAAATGTCCTGAGTGCACATAAAAACCCCATTCCAACGAAATGACTCCAGAGCACTTAAATACCCGCTTCAAACGAAAGGACTCCACAGCACTTAAAAACCCGCTTCCAACGAAATGATCCCAGAGCACTTAAAAACCCGCTTCCAACGAAATGATCGCAGATCACTTAAAAACCCGCTTCCAACGAAATGAGTTCAGAGCACTCAAAAACCCACTTCCAAGGAAATGCCTCCAGAGCACTTAAAAACCTGCTTCCAACGAAATGACTCCAGAGCACTTAAAAACCTGCTTCCAACTAAATGCCTCCAGAGCACTTAAAAACCCGCTTCCAACGAAATGACTCCAGATCACTCAAAAACCCGCTTCCAACTAAATGAATCCAGAGAACTCAAAAACCTGCTTCCAATGAAATGCCTCAGAGCACTTAAAACCCACTTTAAAGGAAATGACTCTCAGAGCACTTAAAAACCCGCTTCCAAAGAAATGACTCAAAACACTTAAACACTGCGTTTCCATAGAAATGACTCCAGAGCACTAAAAAACCCGCTTCCAACGAAATGACTCCAGAGCACTTAAAAGCCCGCTTCCAACGAAATGACTCAGAGCACTCTAAAACCTGCTTCAAACGAAATGACTCAGAGCACTTAAAAACTCGTTTCCCTCTAAAATGATTCCAGAGCACTTAAAACCCGCTTCCAACAAAATGACTCCACAGCACTCTAAAACCCGCAATTCCAATGAAATGACTCAGAGCACTTAAATACCCGCTTCCAACAAAATGATCCCAGAGCACTTAAAAACCCTTCCAACGAAATGACTCCAGAGCACTCAAAAACCCTTCAAGGAAATGACTCAGAGCACTGTAAAACCCGCTCCCATCGAAATGAATCCAGAGTACTTAAAAGCCCAGTTCCAAACAAAATGTCCTCAGTGCACATAAAACCCCTCCAAACGAAATGACTCCAGAGCACTTAAAAACCTGCTTCCAACAAAAGGACTCCACAGCACTTAAAAACCGCTTCCAAAGAAATGATCCCAGAGCACTTAAAACCCCCTTACAATAAAATGACCTCTGAGCACATAAAAAACGCTCTTCCAACGAAATGACTCCAGAGCACTCAAAACCCGCTTCCAATGAAATGACTCCAGAGCACTTAAAAACCCGCTTCAACAAAATGACTCAGAGCACTTAAAACCCGTTCTACAAAAAGAAATGACTCCTCCAGAGCACTTAAAAACCCCCTTCCAACGAAATGACTCCAGAGCACTTAAAAATCCGCTTCCAAGGAAATGACTCCATAGCACTTAAAAACCTGCTTCCAACGAAATGAATCCAGAGCACTCTAAAACCCCCTTCCAACAAAATGACTCGAGAGTACTTAAAAGCCCAGTTCCAACAAAATGTCCTCAGTGCACATAAAAACCCCTTTCCAAAGAAATGACTCCAGAGCAATTAAAAACCTGCTTCCAACGAAAGGACTCCACAGCACTTAAAAAACCGCTTCCAAAGAAATGATCCCAGAGCACTTAAAAACCCGCTTCCAACGAAATGACCTCTGAGCACATAAAAACTCTCTTCCAACGAAATGATTCCAGAGCACTCAAAAACCCACTTCAAAGGAAATGCCTCCAGAGCACTTAAAAACCTGCTTCCAACTAAATGCCTCCAGATCACTCAAAAACCCGCTTCCGACGAAATGACTCCAGAGCACTTAAAAGCCCGCTTCCAACGAAATGACTCGACAGCACTCTAAAACCCGCTTCCAATGAAATGACTCAGGAGCACTTAAATACCGCTTCCAACTAAAATGATCCCAGAGCACTTAAAACCCGCAACGAAATGATTCCAGAGCACTTAAAAACCTGATTCCAACAAAAGGACTCCACAGCACTTAAAAAACCGCTTCCAAAGAAATGACCTCTGAGCACATAAAAACGCTCTTCCAACGAAATGACTTCAGAGCACTTAAAAACCCCCTTCCAACGAAATGACTCCAGAGCACTTAAAACCCCCTTCCAACGAAATGACTCCAGAGTACTTAAAGGCCCAATTCCAACAAAATGTCCTCAGTGCACATAAAAACCCTTTCCAACGAAATGACTCCAGAGCAATTAAAAACCTGCTTCAACGAAAGGACTATGCAGCACTTAAAAACCCGCTTCCAACAAAATGATCCCAGAGCACTTAAAAACCCGATTAAAAAGAAATGACCTCCGAGCACATAAAAACCCGCTTCCAAGGAAATGACTAGAGCACTCTAAAACCCGCTTCCAACGAAATGACTCTAGAGTACTTAAAAGCCCAGTTCCAACAAAATGTCCTCAGTGCACATAAAAACCCCATTCCAACGAAATGACTCAGAGCACTTAAATACCCGCTTCAAGCGAAAGGACTCCACAGCACTTAAAAACCGCTTCCAACGAAATGATCCCAGAGCACTCTAAAACCCGCTTCCAACGAAATGATCGTCAGATCACTTAAAAACCCTTCCAACGAAATGAGTTCAGAGCACTCAAAAACCCACTTCAAGGAAATGACTCCAGAGTACTTAAAAACCTGCTTCCAACGAAATGACTCCAGAGCACTTAAAACCTGCTTCCAACTAAATGCCCCAGAGCACTTAAAAACCCGCTTCCAACGAAATGACTCCAGATCACTCAAAAACCCGCTTCCAACTAAATGAATCCAGAGAACTCAAAAACCTGCTTCCAATGAAATGCCTCGAGAGCACTTAAAAACCCACTTTAAAGGAAATGACTCCAGAGCACTTAAAAACCCGCTTCCAAAGAAATGACTCCAAAACACTTAAACACACGTTTCCATAGAAATGACTCCAGAGCACTAAAAAACCCGCTTCAAATGAAAAATGACTCAGAGCACTTAAAAGCCCGCTTCCAACGAAATGACTCCAGAGCACTCTAAAACCTGCTTCCAACGAAATGACTATAGAGCACTTAAAAACTCGTTTCCTACGAAATGATTCCAGAGCACTTAAAAACCCGCTTCCAACGAAATGATTCCACAGCACTCTAAAACCCGCTTCCAATGAAATGACTCAGGAGCACTTAAATACCCGCTTCCAACGAAATGATCCCAGAGCACTTAAAAACCCGCAAGGAAATGACTCCAGAGCACTCAAAAACCCGCTTCCAAGGAAATGACTCCAGAGCACTCTAAAACCCGCTCCCATCGAAATGAATCCAGAGTACTTAAAAGCCCAGTTCCAAACAAAATGTCCTCAGTGCACATAAAAACCCCCTCCAAACGAAATGACTCCAGAGCACTTAAAAACCTGCTTCCAAGGAAATAACTAGAGCACTCTAAAACCCGCTTCCAATGAAATGACTCCAGAGTACTTAAATGCCCAGTTACAACAAAATGTCCTTAGTGCACATAAAAACCCCATTCCAACGAAATGACTCCAGAGCAATTAAAAACCCGCTTAAAAACCGCCAAAAAGGACTACACAGCACTTAAAAAAACCCGCTTCCAACAAAATGATCCCTCCCAGAGCACTTAAAAACCCGCTTCCAAAGAAATGACCTCAGAGCACTTAAAAACCCCTTCAAAGAAATGACTCCAGAGCACTTAAAAACCCACTCCCAAGGAAATGACTAGAGCACTCTAAAATCTGCTTCCAACGAAATGACTCCAGAGTACTTAAAAGCCCAGTTCCAACAAAAGGTCCTCAGTGCACATAAAAACCACCTTCAAACTAAATGTCTCCAGTGGACTTAAAAACCCGCTTCCAACGAAAGGACTCCACAGCACTTAAAAACCGCTTCAAAAAAAAATGATCCAGAGCCCTTAAAACCCGCTTCCAACAAAATGACCTCCAGTACATAAAAACCCGCTTCCAACGAAATGACTCAGAGCACTCAAAAACCTGCTTCCAATGAATTGACTACAGAGCACTTAAAAACCCGCTTCCAACGAAATGACTACAGAGCACTTAAAAACCCGCTTCACGAAATGACTCCAGAGCACTTAAAAACCTTTCAACGAAATGACTCAGAGCACTCAAAAAACCTGCTTCCAACGAAATGACTCAGAGCACTCTAAAACCCGATTCAATGAAATGACTCAGAGCACTTAAATACCCGCTTCCAACGAAATGATCCCAGAGCACTTAAAAACCCGCTCCAACAAATGACTCCAGAGCACTCAAAACCCGCTTCAAGGAAATGACTCAGAGCACTCTAAAACCCGCTCCCATCGAAATGAATCCAGAGTACTTAAAAGCCCAGTTCCAACAAAATGTCCTCAGTGTACAAAAACCCCCATTCCAACGAAATGACTCCAGAGCACTTAAAACCTGCCTCCAACAAAGGACTCCACAGCATTTAAAAACCGCTTCCAACGAAATGACCTCAGAGCACTTAAAACCCACTTCCAACGAAATGACCTCAGAGCACATAAAAATCTGCTTCCAACGAAATGATTCCAGAACACTTAAAAACCCGATTCAACAAAATGATTCCAGAGCACTCTAAAAAACCGCTTTCAAGCAAAATGACTCCAGAGCACTTAAAAACCGCTTCCAACCAAATGACTACAGAGCATTTAAAACCTACTTCAATGAAACAACCCTAGAGCACTTAAACACCTATTCCAACAAAAGGACACCAGAACATTTAAAACCCGCTTCAAACGAAATGACTCAGAGCACTTAAAAACCGCTTCCAACAAAAATGATCCCAGAGCACATAAAAACCCGCTTCCAACGAAATGACCTCAAAGCACTTAAAAAACCGCTATCAAGGAAATGACTCAGAGCACTCTAAAACCCGCTTCCAACGAAATGAATGACTCTAAAACACGAAATGAAAACCAAAAATTCCAACTAAATGACTCCAGAGCACTTAAAAACCGCTTCCACCCAAATGACTACAGAGCATTTAAAACCTGCTTCCAACGAAACAACCCAGAGCTCTTAAAACCCGATTCAACGAAAGGACACCAGAACATTTAAAAACCTGCTTTCAATGAAATGACTCAGAGCACTCAAAAACCCCTTCAAACGAAATGACTCCAGAGCACTTAAACACACGTTTCCAAAGAAATGACTCCAGAGCACTAAAAAACCCGCTTCCAACGAAATGACTCCAGAGCACTTAAAAGCCCGCTTCCAACGAAATGACTCCAGAGCACTCTAAAACCTGCTTCCAACGAAATGACTATAGAGCACTTAAAAACTCGCTTCCTACGAAATGATTCCAGAGCACTTAAAAACCTGCTTCCAACGAAATGATTCCACAGCACTCTAAAACCCGCTTCCAATGAAATGACTCAGGAGCACTTAAATACCCACTTCCAACGAAATGATCCCAGAGCACTTAAAAACCCGCTTCCAACGAAATGACTCCAGAGCACTCAAAAACCCGCTTCCAAGGAAATGACTCCAGAGCACTCTAAAACCCGCTCCCATCGAAATGACTCCAGAGTACTTAAAAGCCCAGTTCCAAACAAAATGTCCTCAGTGCACATAAAAACCCCCTCCAAACGAAATGACTCCAGAGCACTTAAAAACCTGCTTCCAAGGAAATAACTAGAGCACTTTAAAACCCGCTTCCAATGAAATGACTCCAGAGTACTTAAATGCCCAGTTCCAACAAAATGTCCTCAGTGCACATAAAAACCCCATTCCAACGAAATGACTCCAGAGCAATTAAAAACCCGCTTCCAACGAAAGGACTACACAGCACTTAAAAACCCGCTTCCAACAAAATGATCCCAGAGCACTTAAAAACCCGCTTCCAAAGAAATGACCTCCGAGCACATAAAAACCCGCTTCCAAGGCAATAACTAGAGCACTCTAAAACCCGCTTCCAACGAAATGACTCCAGAGTACTTAAAAGCCCAGTTCCAACAAAATGTCCTCAGTGCACATAAAAACCCCATTCCAACTAAATGCCTCCAGAGCACTTAAAAACCCGCTTCCAACGAAATGACTCCAGATCACTCAAAAACCCGCTTCCAACTAAATGAATCCAGAGAACTCAAAAACCTGCTTCCAATGAAATGCCTCGAGAGCACTTAAAAACCCACTTTAAAGGAAATGACTCCAGAGCACTTAAAAACCGCTTCAAAGAAATGACTCCAAAACACTTAAAACACCGTTTCCATAGAAATGACTCCAGAGCACTAAAACCCGATTCCAACAGGAAATGACTCCAGAGCACTTAAAAACCCGCTTCCAACGAAATGACTCAGAGCACTCTAAAACCTGCTTCCAACGAAATGACTCCAGAGCACTTAAAAACCTCGTTCCAACTCTGAAATGACTCCAGAGCACTTAAAAACCCGCTTCCAAATAAATGATTCCACAGCACTCTAAAACCCGCAACAAAATGACTCCAATGAAATGACTCAGGAGCACTTAAAAACCGTTTCAACGAAATGATCCCAGAGCACTTAAAACCCGCCCAAGAAATGACTCAGAGCACTCAAAACCCGCTTCAATGAAAAATGACTCCAGAGCACTCTAAAACCCGCTCCCATCGAAATGAATCCAGAGTACTTAAAAAGCCCAGTTCCAAACAAAATGTCCTCAGTGCACATAAAAACCCCCTCCAAACGAAATGACTCCAGAGCACTTAAAAACCTGCTTCCAAGGAAATAACTAGAGCACTCTAAAACCCGCTTCCAATGAAATGACTCCAGAGTACTTAAATGCCCAGTTACAACAAAATGTCCTCAGTGCACATAAAAACCCCATTCCAACAAAATGACTCCAGAGCAATTTAAAAACCCGCTTCCAACGAAAGGACTACACAGCACTTAAAAACCCGCTTCCAACAAAATGATCCCAGAGCACTTAAAAACCCGCTTCCAAAGAAATGACCTCCGAGCACTTAAAAACCCGCTTCCAAAGAAATGACTCCAGAGCACTTAAAAACCCGCTTCCAAGGAAATGACTCCAGAGCACTCTAAAACCTGCTTCCAATGAAATGACTCCAGAGCACTTAAAAGCCCAGTTCCAACAAAAGGTCCTCAGAGCACATAAAAACCACCTTCAAACTAAATGTCTCCAGTGGACTTAAAAACCCGCTTCCAATGAAAGGACTCCACAGCACTTAAAAACCCGCTTCCAACGAAATGATCCCAGAGCACTTAAAAACCCGCTTCCAACAAAATGACTCCAGAGCACTCAAAACCCGCTTCCAATGAAATGACTCAGAGCACTCAAAACCTGCTTCCAATGAATTGACTCCAGAGCACTCAAAAACCCCCATTCCAACGAAATGACTACAGAGCACTTAAAAACCGCTTCCAATGAAATGATCTCCAGAGCACTTAAAAACCCGCTTCCAACAAAAATGACTTCAGAGCACTCAAAAACCTGCTTCCAACGAAATGACTCCAGAGCACTCTAAAACCCGCTTCCAATGAAATGACTCAGAGCACTTAAAAACCCGCCTTCAACGAAATGATCCCAGAGCATTTAAAACCCGCTTCCAACGAAATGACTCAGAGCACTCAAAACCCGCTTCAAGGAAATGACTCAGAGCACTCTAAAACCCGCTCCCATCGAAATGATCCAGAGTACTTAAAAGCCCAGTTCCAACAAAATGTCCTCAGTGTACATAAAAACCCCCATTCCAACGAAATGACTCCAGAGCACTTAAAACCTGCCTCCCAAAAGCCCGTTCAAACAAAATGATCCCACAGCATTTAAAAAACCGCTTCCAACGAAATGACCTCCGAGCACTTAAAAACCCACTTCCAACGAAATGACCTCAGAGCACATAAAAATCTGCTTCCAACGAAATATTCCAGAACACTTAAAAACCCGATTCCAACAAAATGACTCCAGAGCACTCTAAAACTCGCTTCAACGAAATGACTCCAGAGCACTTAAAAACCGCTTCCAACCAAATGACTACAGAGCATTTAAAACCTACTTCCAATGAAACAACCTAGAGCACTTAAACACCTATTCCAACGAAATGACACCAGAACATTTAAAAACCCGCTTCCAACGAAATGACTCAGAGCACTTAAAAACCGCTTCCAACGAAATGATCCCAGAGCACATAAAAACCCGCTTCCAACGAAATGACTCCAAAGCACTCAAAAACCGCTATCAAGGAAATGACTCCAGAGCACTCTAAAACCCGCTTCCAACGAAATGACTCTAGAACACTTAAAAACCAAATTCCAACGAAATGACTCCAGAGCACTTAAAAACCGCTTCCACCCAAATGACTACAGAGCATTTAAAAACCTGCTTCCAAACGAAACAACTCCAGAGCTCTTAAAACCCGATTCCAACGAAAGGACACCAGAACATTTAAAAACCTGCTTCCAATGAAATGACTCAGCAATTAAAAGCACTTCAAAAACCCAGCTCAAAACCAGTTCCAACAAAATGACTCAGAGCACTTAAAAACCCGTTTCCAAAGAAATGACTCCAGAGCACTAAAAACCCGCTTCCAAAATGACTCCAGAGCACTCTAAAACCTGCTTCCAACGAAATGACTATAGAGCACTTAAAAACTCGCTTCCTACGAAATGATTCCAGAGCACTTAAAAACCTGCTTCCAACGAAATGATCCCAGAGCACTTAAAAACCCGCTTCCAACAAAATGACTCAGAGAACTTAAAACCCGCTTCCAAAGAAATGACTTCAGAGCACTTAAAAACCCGTTTCCAAAGAAATGACTCCAGAGCACTTAAAAACCTGCTTCAAGGAAATGACTAGAGCACTCTAAAATCTGCTTCCAATGAAATGACTCCAGAGCACTTAAAAAGCCCAGTTCCAACAAAATGTCCTCAGTGCACATAAAAACCACCTTCAAACTAAATGACTCAGTGGACTTAAAAACCCGCTTCCAACGAAAGGACTCCACAGCACTTAAAAACCCGCTTCCAACAAAATGACTCCAGAGCCCTTAAAAACCCAGTTCCAACAAAATGACCTCAGTGTACATAAAAACCCATTCCAACGAAATGACTCCAGAGCACTCAAAAACCTGCTTCCAATGAATTGACTCCAGAGCATTTAAAAAACCGCTTCCAACGAAATGACCTCGAGCTCTAAAAACCCACTTCCAACGATGACCTCAGAGCACATAAAAATCTGCTTCCAACGAAATATTCCAGAACACTTAAAAACCCGATTCCAACAAAATGATTCCAGAGCACTCTAAAACTCGCTTTCAACGTTATGACTCCAGAGCACTTAAAAACCGCTTCCAACCAAATGACTACAGAGCATTTAAAAACCTGCTTCCAATGAAACAACCCTAGAGCACTTAAACACCTATTCCAACGAAAGGACACCAGAACATTTAAAACCCGCTTCCAACGAAATGACTCAGGAGCACTTAAAACCGCGCTTCCAACGAAATGATCCCAGAGCACATAAAAACCCGCTTCCAACGAAATGACTCCAGAGCACTCAAAAACACGCTTCCAATGACATGACTCCACAGTACTTAAAAACCTGCTTCCAAGGAAATGACTCCAAAGCACTCAAAAACCGCTATCAAGGAAATGACTCCAGAGCACTCTAAAACCCGCTTCCAACGAAATGACTCTAGAACACTTAAAAACCAAATTCCAACGAAATGACTCCAGAGCACTTAAAAACCGCTTCCACCCAAATGACTACAGAGCATTTAAAAACCTGCTTCCAACGAAACAACCCTAGAGCTCTTAAAACCCGATTCCAACGAAAGGACACCAGAACATTTAAAACCCTGCTTCCAATGAAATGACTCAGGAGCACTTAAAAACCCGCTTCAAACGAAATGACTCAGGAGCACTTAAATACCCGCTTCCAATGAAATGATCCCAGAGCACTTAAAAACCCGCTTCCAATGAAATGACTCCAAAACACTTAAACACCGTTTCCAAAGAAATGACTCAGAGCACTAAAAACCCCTTCCAAACGAAATGACTCCAGAGCACTTAAAAACCCGCTTCCAACGAAATGACTCCAGAGCACTCTAAAACCTGCTTCCAACGAAATGACTATAGAGCACTTAAAACCCGCTTCCTGAAATGATTCCAGAGCATTAAAAACCTGCTTAAAACGAAATGATTCCACAGCACTCTAAAAACCCGCTTCCAATGAAATGACTCAGAGCACTTAAATACCCACTTCCAACAAAATGATCCCAGAGCACTTAAAACCCCGCCAAACGAAATGACTCCAGAGCACTCAAAAACCCGCTTCCAAGGAAATGACTCCAGAGCACTCTAAAACCCGCTCCCAATGAAATGACTCCAGAGTACTTAAAAGCCCAGTTCCAAACAAAATGTCCTCAGTGCACATAAAAACCCCTCCAAACAGCACTTAAAAATGACTCCAGAGCACTTAAAAACCTGCTTCAAAAGGAAATAACTAGAGCACTTTAAAAACCGCTTCCAATGAAAAATGACTCCAGAGTACTTAAATGCCCAGTTCAACAAAATGTCCTCAGTGCACATAAAAACCCCATTCCAACGAAATGACTCCAGAGCAATTAAAACCCGCTTCCAGCGAAAGGACTACACAGCACTTAAAAACCCGCTTCCAACAAAATGATCCCAGAGCACTTAAAAACCCGCTTCCAAAGAAATGACCTCAGAGCACATAAAAACCCGCTTCAAGGAAATAACTAGAGCACTCTAAAAAACCCGCTTCCAACTTAAAAATGACTCCAGAGTACTTAAAAGCCCAGTTCCAACAAAATGTCCTCAGTGCATCCATAAAAACCCCCATTCCAACTAAATGCCTCCAGAGCACTTAAAAACCCGCTTCCAACGAAATGACTCAGATCACTCAAAACCCGCTTCCAACTAAATGAATCCAGAGACTTCAAAAACCAGAGCACTTAAAACCCAATGAAATGCCTCCAGAGCACTTCAAAAAACCCACTTTAAAGGAAATGACTCAGAGCACTAAAAACCCGCTTCCAAAGAAATGACTCCAAAAAACACTTAAAAACCCGTTTCCAAAGAAATGACTCCAGAGCACTTAAAACCCGCTTCCAACGAAATGACTCCAGAGCACTTAAAAGCCCGCTTCCAATTGAAATGACTCCAGAGCACTCTAAAACCTGCTTCCAACGAAATGACTCAGAGCACCTTAAAAACCCGCTTCCAAGGAAATGATTCCAGAGCACTTAAAAACCCGCTTCCAACGAAATGATTCCACAGCACTTAAAAACCCGCTTCAATGAAATGACTCAGAGCACTTAAAAAACCGCTTCCAACGAAATGATCCCAGAGCACTCAAAAAACCCGCTTCCAACTCAAAATGACTCCAGAGAACTTAAAAACCCGCTTCCAAAGAAATGACTTCAGAGCACTTAAAAACCGTTTCAAAGAAATGACTCCAGAGCACTTAAAACCTGCTTCCAAGGAAATGACTCCAGAGCACTAAAAACCCGCTCCCAAAAATCTGCTTCCAACGAAATGACTCCAGAGTACTTAAAAGCCCAGTTCCAACAAAAGGTCCTCAGTGCACATAAAAACCACCTTCAAACTAAATGTCTCCAGTGGACTTAAAAACCCGCTTCCAACGAAAGGACTCCACAGCACTTAAAAACCCGCTTCCAACGACATGATCGCAGAGCCCTTAAAAACCCGCTTCCAACAAAATGACCTCCGAGTACATAAAAACCCGCTTCCAACGAAATGACTCCAGAGCACTCAAAAACCTGCTTCCAATGAATTGACTCCAGAGCACTTAAAAACCCGCTTCCAACGAAATGACCTCCGAGCACTTAAAAACCCACTTCCAACGAAATGACCTCAGAGCACATAAAAATCTGCTTCCAACGAAATATTCCAGAACACTTAAAAACCCGATTCCAACAAAATGATTCCAGAGCACTCTAAAACTCGCTTTCAACGTTATGACTCCAGAGCACTTAAAAACCGCTTCCAACCAAATGACTACAGAGCATTTAAAAACCTGCTTCCAATGAAACAACCCTAGAGCACTTAAACACCTATTCCAACGAAAGGACACCAGAACATTTAAAACCCCGCTTCCAACGAAATGACTCAGGAGCACTTAAAAACCGCTTCCAACGAAATGATCCCAGAGCACATAAAAACCCGCTTCCAACGAAATGACTCCAGAGCACTCAAAAACACGCTTCCAATGACATGACTCCACAGTACTTAAAAACCTGCTTCCAAGGAAATGACTCCAAAGCACTCAAAAACCGCTATCAAGGAAATGACTCCAGAGCACTCTAAAACCCGCTTCCAACGAAATGACTCTAGAACACTTAAAAACCAAATTCAAGCGAAATGACTCCAGAGCACTTAAAACCGCTTCCACCCAAATGACTACAGAGCATTTAAAAACCTGCTTCCAACTAAACAACCCTAGAGCTCTTAAAACCCGATTCAACGAAAGGACACCAGAACATTTAAAACCCTGCTTCCAATGAAATGACTCAGGAGCACTTAAAAACCCGCTTCAAACGAAATGACTCAGGAGCACTTAAATACCCGCTTCCAATGAAATGATCCCAGAGCACTTAAAAACCCGCTTCCAACGAAATGACTCCAGAGCACTCAAAACCCGCCTCAAGGAAATGACTCCAGAGCACTCTAAAACCCGCTTCCATCGAAATGACTCCAGAGTACTTAAAAGCCCAGTTCCAAACAAAATGTCCTCAGTGCACATAAAAACCCCCTCCAAACGAAATGACTCCAGAGCACTTAACAACCTGCTTCCAACAAAAGGACTCCACAGCACTTAAAAAACCGCTTCCAAAGAAATGATCCCAGAGCACTTAAAAACCCGCTTCCAAGGAAATGACCTCTGAGCACATAAAAACGCTCTTCCAACGAAATGACTCCAGAGCACTAAAAAACCCGCTTCCAACGAAATGACTCCAGAGCACTTAAAAGCGCGCTCCCAACTAAATGACTCCAGAGCACTCTAAAACCCGCTTCCAACGAAATGACTACAGAGCACTTAAAAACTCGCTTCCAACGAAATTTCTCTAGAGCACTTAAAAACACAGTTCCAACGAAATGACTCCAGAGCACTTAAAAACCGCTTCCAAACAAATGACTACAGAGCATTTAAAAACCTGCTTCCAACGAAACAACCCTAGAGCTCTTAAACCCCGATTCCAATGAAAGGACACCAGAACATTAAAACCCCGCTTCCGATGAAATGACTCAGGAGCACTTAAATACCCGCTTCCAACGAAATGATCCCAGAGCACTTAAAAACCCGCTTCCAACGAAATGACTCCAGAGCACTCAAAAACCCGCTTCCAAGGAAATGACTCCAGAGCACTCTAAAACCCGCTTCCATCGAAATGACTCCAGAGTACTTAAAAGCCCAGTTCCAAACAAAATGTCCTCAGTGCACATAAAAACCCCCTCCAAACGAAATGACTCCAGAGCACTTAAAAACCTGCTTCCAACAAAAGGACTCCACAGCACTTAAAAAACCGCTTCCAAAGAAATGATCCCAGAGCACTTAAAAACCTGCTTACAACGAAATGACCTCTGAGCACATAAAAACGCTCTTCCAACGAAATGACTTCAGAGCACTTAAAAACCCCCTTCCAACGAAATGACTCCAGAGCACTTAAAAGCCCAATTCCAACAAAATGTCCACAGTGCACATAAAAACCCCTTTCCAACGAAATGACTCCAGAGCAATTAAAAACCTGCTTCCAACGAAAGGACTACGCAGCACTTAAAAACCCGCTTCCAACAAAATGATCCCAGAGCACTTAAAAACCCGATTCCAAAGAAATGACCTCCGAGCACATAAAAACCCGCTTCCAAGAAAATGACTAGAGCACTCTAAAACCCGCTTCCAACGAAATGACTCTAGAGTACTTAAAAGCCCAGTTCCAACAAAATGTCCTCAGTGCACATGAAAACCCCATTCCAGAAATGACTCCAGAGCACTTAAAAACCCATTCCAACGAAATGACTCCAGAGCACTTAAAAACCCGCTTCCAACGAAATGATCCCAGAGCACTTAAAAACCCGCTTCCAACGAAATGATCGCAGATCACTTAAAAACCCGCTTCCAAAGAAATGAGTTCAGAGCACTCAAAAACCCACTTCCAAGGAAATGCCTCCAGAGCATTTAAAAACCCGCTTCCACCGAAATGACTCCAGAGCACTTAAAAACCTGCTTCCAACTAAATGACTCCAGAGCAATTAAAAACCCGCTTCCAACGAAATGACTCCAGATCACTCAAAAACCCGCTTCCAACTAAATGAATCCAGAGAACTCAAAAACCTGCTTCCAATGAAATGCCTCGAGAGCACTTAAAAACCCGCTTCAAAGGAAATGACTCCAGAGCACTTAAAAACCCGCTTCCAACGAAATGACTCCAAAACACTTAAACACACGTTTCCAAAGAAATGACTCCAGAGCATTAAAAACCCGCCAAAGAAATGACTCAGAGCACTTAAAAGCCCCTTCCAACGAAATGACTCAGAGCTGAAATGATTCCAGAGCACTTAAAAACCCGCTTCCAACGAAATGAATCCACAGCACTCTAAAACCCGATTCCAATGAAATGACTCAGGAGCACTTAAATACCCGCTTCCAACGAAATGATCCCAGAGCACTTAAAAACCCGCTTCCAACGAAATGACTCCAGAGCACTCAAAAACCCGCTTCCAAGGAAATGACTCCAGAGCACTCTAAAACCCGCTCCCATCGAAATGACTCCAGAATACTTAAAAGCCCAGTTCCAAACAAAATGTCCTCAGTGCACATAAAAACCCCCTCCAAACGAAATGACTCCAGAGCACTTAAAAACCTGCTTCCAAGGAAATAACTAGAGCACTCTAAAACCCGCTTCCAACGAAATGACTCCAGAGTACTTAAATGCCGAGTTCCAACAAAATGTCCTCAGTGCACATAAAAACCCCATTCCAACGAAATGACTCCAGAGCAATTAAAAACCCGCTTCCAACGAAAGGACTACACAGCACTTAAAAACCCGCTTCCAACAAAATGATCCCAGAGCACTTAAAAACCCGCTTCCAAAGAAATGACCTCCGAGCACATAAAAACCCGCTTCCAAGGAAATAACTAGAGCACTCTAAAACCCGCTTCCAACGAAATGACTCAGATCACTTAAAAGCCCAGTTCCAACAAAATGTCCTCAGTGCACATAAAAACCCCATTCCAACGAAATGACTCCAGAGCATAAAACCCGCTTCAAAAGCGAAAGGACTCCAGAGCACTTAAAAACCCCGCTTCCAACAAAATGATCCCAGAGCACTTAAAAACCCCCTTCCAACGAAATGACCTCCGAGCACATAAAAACCCGCTTCCAACAAAATGACTCCAGAGCACTCAAAAACCCACTTCCAAGGAAATGACTCCAGAGCACTTAAAAACCCGCTTCTAACGAAATGACTCCAGAGCACTTAAAAACCCGCTTCCAATGAAATGACTCCAGAGCACTTAAAAACCCGCTTCCAACGAAATGACTCCAGAGTACTCAAAATCCCGCTTCCAACGAATTGACTCCAGAGCACTTAAAAGCCCGCTTCCAACGAAATGACTCCAGATCACTCAAAAACCCGCTTCCAAATAAATGAATCCAGAGAACTCAAAAACCTGCTTCCAATGAAATGCCTCGAGAGCACTTAAAAACCGCTTCCAACCAAATGACTCCAGAGCACTTAAAAATAAACCCGCTTCCAACGAAATGACTCCAGAGTACTCAAAATCCCCCGCTTCAAAGGAAATGACTCAGAGCACTTAAAAACCCGCTTCAAAGGAAATGACTCCAGAGCACTTAAAATCCGCTTCCAATAAATGACTCCAGAGCACTTAAAAGCCTGCTTCAAAGGAAATGACTCCAGAGCACTTAAAAACCCGCTTCCAAATAAATGACTCCAGAGAACTCAAAAACCCGCTTCCAAAGAAATGACTTCAGAGCACTCAAAAGCCCGCTTCCAAAGAAATGACTCAGAGCACTCAAAAACCAAAAGAAATGACTCCCAACTTAAAAATGACTCCAGAAAACTCTAAAAACCTGCTTCCAATGAAATGACTCCAGAGCACTTAAAGCCCAGTTCAAAGAAATGACTCAGAGCACATAAAAACCACCTTCCAACTAAATGACTCCAGAGGACTCAAAACCTGCTTCCAACGAAATGACTCCACAGCACTTAAAAACCTGCTTCCAACGAAATGACTCCAGAGCACTCAAAAAACCCGCTTCCAACAAAATGACCTCCAGAGCACTCAAAAACCGCTTCCAAAGAAATGACTCCAGAGCACTCAAAAACCTGCTTCCAATGAAAATGACTCCAGAGCACTTAAAAACCCGCTTCCAAAGAAATGACTCAGAGCACTTAAAAACCCGCTTCCAAGAAATGACTCCAGAGCACTTAAAAACCCGCTTCCAACGAAATGACTCAGAGCACTCAAAAACCCGCTTCCAAAGAAATGACTCCAGATGTCTGCTTTCAAAGGAAATGACTCCAGAGCACTTAAAAACCCCAGTTCAACAAAATGACTCAGTGCACTTAAAACCCCTTCAAACTAAATGACTCCAGCACTTAAAAACCCGCCTCCAAGGAAAAACTTAAACCCGCTTCCAACGAAATGACTCCAGAGCACTTAAAAACCCGCTTCCAACGAAATGACTCAGAGCACTTAAAAACCCGCTTCCAAGAAATGACTCCAGAGCACTTAAAAACCCGCTTCCAACAAAATGACCTCAGAGCACTCAAAAACCCGCTTCCAACGAAATGACTCAGAGCACTCAAAAACCTGCTTCCAATGAAATGACTCCAGAGCACTTAAAAACCGCTTCCAACGAAATGACTCAGAGCACTTAAAAACCCGCTTCCAAAGAAATGACTCAGAGCACTTAAAACCCCCTTCCAACGAAATGACTCCAGAGCACTTAAAAACCCACTTCCAACAAAATGACTCAGAGCACTCTAAAACCCGATTCGAAATGACTCCAGAGCATAAAAAAATGAAATGACTCAGAGCACTTAAAACCTGCTTCCAACAAAATGACTCCAGAGCACTTAAAAACCCACTTCCAACAAAATGTCCTCAGTGCATTAAAAACCACCTTCAAACTAAATGACTCAGTGCACTTAAAAACCCGCTTCCAATGAAATGACTCCACAGCACTTAAAAACCCGCTTCCAACGAAATGACTCCAGAGCACTTAAAAACCCGCTTCCAACAAAATGACCTCAGACATAAAACCCTTCAAAAATGACTCAGAGCATAAAAACCCGCTTCCAACGAAATGACTCCAGAGCACTCAAAACCCATAAAAACCCAATGAAATGACTCCAGAGCACTTAAAACCCGCTTCAAAGAAATGACTCCAGAGCACTTAAAAACCGCTTCCAACAAAAATGACTCCAGAGCACTTAAAAACCCCCTTCCAACAAAATGACTCCAGAGCACTTAAAAACCCATTTCCATTTAAATGACTCCAGAGCACTTTAAAAACCCCATTCCAAAAAATGACTCCAGAGCACTTAAAACCAGTGGCACCTCCAACAAAATGACTCCAGAGCACTTAAAAACCCATTCCAACCAAAATGAAATGACTTCAACAAAATGACCTCAGTACAAAAACCCCATTCCAACGAAATGACTCCAGAGCACTTAAAAACCTGCTTCCAATGAAATGACTCCAGAGCATTTAAAACCCGCTTCAACAAAATGACCTCCAGAGCACTTAAAAACCCGCTTCCAATGAAAATGACCTCAGAGCACATAAAAATCTGCTTCCAATGAAATGAAAACCAAAACCCTTCAAAAAATGATTCCAACAAAATGACTCCAGAGCACTCTAAAAACCGCTATCAATGAAATGACTCCAGAGCACTTAAAAACCCGCTTCCAATGAAATGACTCAGAGCACTTAAAAACCTGCTTCCAACAAAATGACTCCAGAAGCACTTAAAACCCGCTATCAACAAAATGACTCCAGAGCACTCTAAAACCTCCCAGAGCACTTCCAAGCGAAATGACTCCAGAACACTTAAAAAACACAATTCCAACGAAATGACTCCAGAGCACTTAAAAACCGCTTCCACCCAAATGACTACAGAGCATTTAAAACCTGCTTCCAACGAAACAACCCTAGAGCTCTTAAAACCTGATTCCAACGAAATGACTCCAGAACATTTAAAATCCTGCTTCCAATGAAATGACTCAGAGCACTTAAAAACCTTCAAAGCGAAATGACTCAGAGCACTTAAAAACCCGCTTCCAATGAAATGATCCCAGAGCACTTAAAAACCTGCTTCCAACGAAATGACTCCAGAGCACTCAAAAACCCGCCTCCAAGGAAATGACTCCAGAGCACTCTAAAACCCGCTTCCATCAAAATGACTCCAGAGTACTAAAAAGCCCAGTTCAAACAAAATGTCCTCAGTGTACATAAAACCCCCTCCAAACGAAATGACTCCAGAGCACTTAACAACCTGCTTCAAAAAGGACTCCACAGCACTTAAAAACCGCTTCCAAAGAAATGATCCCAGAGCACTTAAAAACCTGATTCCAAAGAAATGACTCCAGAGCACTCAAAAACCCGCTTCAAGGAAATGACTCAGAGCACTCTAAAACCGCTTCCATCGAAATGACTCCAGAGTACTTAAAAGCCCAGTTCCAAACAAAATGTCCTCAATGCACATAAAAACCCCCTCCAAACGAAATGACTCCAGAGCACTTAAAAACCTGCTTCCAACAAAAGGAATCCACAGCACTTAAAAAACCACTTCCAAAGAAATAATCCCAGAGCACTTAAAAACCTGCTTCCAACGAAATGACCTCTGAGCACATAAAAACGCTCTTCCAACGAAATGACTCCAGAGCACTCAAAATCCCGCGTCCAATGAAATGACTCCAGAGCACTTAAAAACCCGCTTCCAACGAAATGACTCCAGAGAACTTAAAAACCAGCTTCCAAAGAAATTACTTCAGAGCACTTAAAAACCCGCTTCCAATGAAATGATCCCAGAGCACTTAAAAACCCGCTTCCAACGAAATGACTCCAGAGCACTCAAAAACCCGCTTCCAAGGAAATGACTCCAGAGCACTCTAAAACCTGCTTCCATCGAAATGACTCCAGAGTACTTAAAAGCCCAGTTCCAACAAAAGGACCTCAGTGCACATAAAAACCACCTTCAAACTAAATGACTCCAGTGGAGTGGACAAAAGGACCAGCTTAAAAACCCTTCCAGCGAAATGATCTCCAGAGCCTTAAAACCGCTTCCAACAAAATGACTCCAGAGCACTTAAAAACTTCAAAATGACCAGAGCACTCAAAAACCTGCTTCCAATGAATTGACTCCAGAGCACTTAAAAACCCGCTTCCAACGAAATGACTCCAGAGCACTTAAAAACCCGCTTCCAATGAAATGATCGCAGAGCACATAAAAACCCGCTTCCAACGAAATGACTTCAGAGCACTCAAAAACCTGCTTCCAACAAAATGACTCCAGAGCACTCAAAAACCCGCTTCCAAGGAAATGATTCCATAGCACTCTAAAATCTGCTTCCAACAAAATGACTCCAGAGTACTTAAAAGCCCAGTTCCAACAAAATGTCCTCAGCGTACATAAAAACCCCATTCCAACGAAATGACTCCAGAGCACTTAAAAACCTGCCTTCAACGAAATAACCCCAGAGCACTTGAAAAACCGATTCCAACAAAATGAGCCCAGAGCACTTGAAAACCCGCTTCCAAAGAAATGAGCCCAGAGCACTTGAAAACCCGCTTCCAACGAAATGAGCCCAGAGCATTTGAAAACCTGCTTCCAACAAAATGACCCCAGAGCACTTAAAAACTCGCTTCCAACAAAATGAGCCCAGAGCACTTGAAAACCCGCTTCCAAAGAAATGAGCCAAGAGCACTTAAAAAACCTCCTCCAACAAAATGAGCCCAGAGTACTTAAAAACTCTCTTCCAACAAAATGAGTCCAGAGCACTTAAAAACTCGCTTCCAACAAAATGAGCCCAGAGCACTTGAAAACCCGCTTCCAACGAAATAACCCCAGAGCACTTGAAAACCCGTTTCCAACGAAATGACCCCAGAGCACTTGAAAACCCGCTTCCAACGAAATGACCCCAGAGCACTTAAAAACAAGCTTCCAAGGAAATGACCCCAGAGCACTTAAAAACACGCTTCCAACGAAATGACCACAGAGCACTTAAAAACTTGCTTCCAACGAAATGAGCCCAGAGCACTTGAAAACCTGCTTCCAACGAAATGACCACAGAGCACTTAAAAACTTGCTTCCAATGAAATGAGCCCAGAGCACTTAATAAACCTCTTCCAACAAAATGAGTCCAGAAAATGTCCTCCAGAGTTGAAAACCCGTTTCCAACGAAATGACGCCAGAGCACTTGAAAACCCGCTTCCAATCAAGTGAGCCCAGAGCACTTGATAACCCGCTTCCAACCAAATGAGCCCAGAGCACTTGAAAACCCGCATCCAACGAAATGATTCCAGAGCACTTCAAAAACCCACTTCCAACGAAATGAGCCCAGAGCACTTGAAAACCCGCTTCCAACGAAATGACCCCAGAGCACTTGAAAACCCGCTACCAACGAAATGAGCCCAGAGCACTTGAAAACCCGCTTCCAATCAAATGAGCCCAGAGCACTTAAAACACGCTTCCAACGAAATGACCACAGAGCACTTGAAAACCTGCTTCCAACGAAATGAGCCCAGAGCACTTCAAAAACCCGCTTCCAACGAAATGAGCCCAGAGCACTTGAAAACCCGCTTCCAAGCAACAAATGACCCCAGAGAACTTGAAAACCCGCTACCAACAAAATGAGCCCAGAGCACTTGAAAACCGCTTCCAATCAAATGAGCCCAGAGCACTTAAAAACCCGCTTCCAACGAAATGACCCCAGAGCACTTAAAAACTTGCTTCCAACAAAATGACCCCAGAGCACTTGAAAACCTGCTTCCAACGAAATGACCACAGAGCACTTGAAAACCTGCTTCCAACGAAATGAGCCCAGAGCACTTAATAAACCTCTTCCAACAAAATGAGTCCAGAGCACTTGAAAACCCGTTTCCAACGAAATGACGCCAGAGCACTTGAAAACCCGCTTCCAATCAAGTGAGCCCAGAGCACTTGATAACCCGCTTCCAACCAAATGAGCCCAGAGCACTTGAAAACCCGCATCCAACGAAATGATTCCAGAGCACTTCAAAAACCCACTTCCAACGAAATGAGCCCAGAGCACTTGAAAACCCACTTCCAACGAAATGACCCCAGAGCACTTGAAAACCCGCTACCAACGAAATGAGCCCAGAGCACTTGAAAACCCGCTTCCAATCAAATGAGCCCAGAGCACTTGAAAACCCGCTCAAAGAAATGAGCCCAGAGCACTTGAAAACCGCTTCCAACAAAATGACCCCAGAGCACTTAAAACACGCTTCCAACGAAATGACCACAGAGCACTTGAAAACCTGCTTCCAACGAAATGAGCCCAGAGCACTTCAAAAACCGCTTCCAACGAAATGAGCCGGGAACACTTGAAAACCCCCTTCCAATGAAATGACCCCAGAGCACTTGAAAACCCGCTTCCAACGAAATAACCCCAGAGCACTTGAAAAACCGCTTCCAACGAAATGAGCCCAGAGCACTTGAAAACCCGCTTCCAATGAAATGACTCCAGAGCACTTAAAAAAACCTGCTTCCATTGAAATGTCTGAGAAGTATGTAAAAAACCGGCTTGCAACAAAATGACACCAGAGCACTTAAAAACCAGCTTCCAAAGAAATGACTCAAGAGCAATTAAAAACCCCCTTCCACGGAAATGACTCCAGAGCACTTAAAAACCCGCTTCCATCAAAATGACTCCAGTTCACTTAATAACCTGCTTCCAACGAAAAGACTCCAGAGCACTTAAAAACCCGCTTGCAACAAAATGACTTCAGAGCACTTAAAAAACGCTTTTGAATAAATGATACCAGAGCAATCAAAAACCCGCTTCCAAGGAAATGACTCCAGAGCACTTAAAAACCCGCTTCCGAATAAATGACACCAGAGCAATTAAAAACCCGCTTCCAAAGAAATGACTCCAGTTCACTTTATAACCCGCTTCCAAAAAAATGATTGCAGAGCACTTAAAAACCCGCTTCCAGTGAAATGTCTGAGAAGTATGTAAAAACCTGCTTGGAACGAAATGACTCCAGAGCACTTAACAACCCGATTCTAACGAAACAAATCCACAAAACTTATGACCCCCTTCCAACAAAAGGACTCCAGAGCACTTAAAAACCCACTTCCAAAAAATTACTCCAGTTCACTTAATAACCCACTTCCAACAAAAAGACTCCAGAGCAATTAAAAACCCGCTTCCAAAGAAATGACTCCAGTTCACTTAATAAACTGCTTCCAATGAAATGACTCCAGAGCACTTAAAAACCCTCTTGCAACACAATGACTCCAGAGCACTTAAAAAACCCGCTTTCAATGAAATGTCTGAGAAGAATATAAAAACCCGCTTCCAACGAAATGACTCCAGAGCACTTAAAAACCTGCTTCCAAAGAAATGACTCCAGAGCACTTAAAAAACCCGCTGCCAGTGAAATGTCTGAGAAGTATTTAGAAACCCACTTGCAAGCGAAATGAGTCAGAGCACTTAAAAACCCAGTTCAACGAACAACTCCAGAACACTTATGATCTGTTTTCAACAAAATGACAGCAGAGCACATAAAAACCATTTGCAACAAAATGACTCCAGAGCATGTGAAAACCAGCTTCTAAAGAAATGACTCCAGAACAATTAAAAACCTGCTTCCAATGAAATGACTCCAGAGCACTTAAAAACCCGCTTCCAACAAAATGACTCCAGTTCACTTAATAACCTGCTTCCAACGAAAAGACTCCAGAGCACTTAAAAACCCGCTTGCAACAAAATGACTCCAGAGCACTTAAAAAACGCTTCTGAATAAATGACACCAGAGCAATCAAAAACCCGCTTCCAAGGAAATGACTCCAGAGCATTTAAAAACCCGCTTCCGAATAAATGACACCAGAACAATTAAAAACCGCTTTCAAATAAATGACACCAGAGCAATTAAAAACCCGCTTCCAAGGAATTGACTCCAGAGCACTTAAAAACCCACTTGCAAGAAGCAACTCCAGAACACTTATGACCCGCTTCCAATGAAAAGACTCCAGAGCCCTTAAAAAATCCACTTCCAGTGAAATGTCTGAGAAGTATGTAAAACCCCGCTTGCAACGAAATGACTCCAGACACTTAAAAACCTGCTTCAGAATAAAAGACTCCAGAGCAACTAAAAACCACTTCAAGGAAATGATTCAGAGCACTTAAAAACCTGCTTCCAAAAAATGACTCCATAGCACTTAAAAAACCTGCTTCCAGTGAAATCTCTGAGAAGTATGTAAAAAACCGCTTGCAACAAAATGACACCAGAGCACTTAAAAACCCGCTTCCAATGAAATGACTCCAGAACACTTAAAAACCCCATTCCACGGAAATGACTCCAGAGCACTTCAAAACCCGCTTGCAAGGAAATGTCTCCAGAGCAATTAAAACCTGCTTCCAAGGAAATGACTCAGAGCACTTAAAAACCCACTTCCAACATCATGACTCAGAGAACTTAAAACCAGCTTCCAACGAAATGACTCAGTTCACTTTATAACCTGCTTCCAACAAAATGATTGCAGAGCACTTAAAAACCGCTTCCAGTGAAATTCTGAGAAGTATGTAAAAACCTGCTTGCTTGAAATGAATCAGAGCACTTAAAAACCCGATTCAACGAAACCACTCCAGAACACTTATGACCTGCTTCCAACAAAATGACTCCAGAGCACTTAAAAACCCTCTTCCAACAAATGACTTCAGAGCACTTAAAAACCCCATTCCACGGAAATGACTCCAGAGCACTTCAAAACCCACTTGCAAGGAAATGTCTCCAGAGCAATTAAAAACCTGCTTCAAGGAAATGACTCCAGAGCACTTAAAAACCCACTTCCAACATCATGACTCAGAGAACTTAAAAACCAGCTTCCAACGAAATGACTCAGTTCAATTTATAACCCACTTCCAACAAAATGATTGCAGAGCACTTAAAAACCCGCTTCCAATGAAATGTCTGAAGTATGTAAAAACCTGCTTACAGCGAAATGAATCAGAGCACTTAAAAACCCGATTCAACGAACCACTCCAGAACACTTATGACCTGCTTCCAACAAAATGACTCCAGAGCACTTAAAACCCTCTTCCAACGAAATGACTTCAGAGCACTTAAAAACCCCATTCCACGGAAATGACTCCAGAGCACTTCAAAACCCGCTTGCAAGGAAATGACTCAGAGCAATTAAAAACTTGCTTCAAGGAAATGACTCCAGAGCACTTAAAAACCGCTTCCAACATCATGACTCAGAGAACTTAAAAACCAGCTTCCAACGAAATGACTCAGTTCAATTTATAACCCACTTCCAACAAAATGATTGCAGAGCACTTAAAAACACGCTTCCAGTGAAATTCTGAGAAGTATTTAAAAACTGCTTGGAGCGAAATGACTCCAGAGCACTTAATAACCCGATTCAATGAAAAGAGCGCCAGAGCACTTAAAACCCGCTTGCAACAATATAACTCCAGAGCACTTAAAAACCATCTTCCAAAGAAATGACTCCAGTTCTTAATGACCCGATTCCAACGACAAGACTCCAGAGCACTAAAAACCCGATTCCAAATAAATGACTCAGAAAGTAAAAACCCACTTGCAATAAATGACTCCAGAGCAATTAAAAACCAGCTTTCAAGGAAATGACTCAGAGCACTTAAAAACCCGCATCAACCAAATATCTATATAGTATATAGTAACTCGCTTTAAAGGAAATGACCTCAGAGCAAAGAAATATCCGCTTCCATTGAAATTACTCCAGAGCCCTTAAAAAACCCGCTTCCAAAGAAATGACTCAGTTCATTTTATAACCCTTCTAACGAAATGATTGCAGAGCACTTAAAAACCCGCTTCCAATGAAATGTCTGAGAAGTATGTAAAAACCTGCTTGCAACTAAATGACTCAGAGCACTTAAAAAACCGATTCAACGAACCACTCCAGAACACTTATGACCTGCTTCCAACAAAATGACTCCAGAGCACTTAAAAACCCTCTTCCAACGAAATGACTTCAGAGCACTTAAAAAACCAGCTTCCAATGAAATGTCTGAGAAGTATGTAAAAAACCGCTTCAAGGAAATGACTCCAGAGCACTTAAAAACCTGCTTCCAAAGAAATGACTCCAGAGCATTTATAAACCTACTTCCAACGAAATGACTAAGGATCACATAGAAACCGCTTCCAACAAAATGACTACACAGCACATAAAAACCTGATTCAATGGAATGTCTACACAGCAAATAAAAACCCACTTCCAACAAAATGACTCAGGAACACATAAAAGTCTGCTTCCAATGAATTGATTCAGGAGCACTTAAAAACCCGCTTCCAACGAAATGACTCCAGTTCACTTAATAACCTGCTTCCAACGAAAAGACTCCAGAGCACTTAAAAACCAGCTTGCAACAAAATGACCCCAGAGCACTTAAAAAACGCTTCTGAATAAATGACACCAGAGCAATCAAAAACCCGCTTCCAAGGAAATGACTCCAGAGCACTTAAAAACCCGCTTCCGAATAAATGACACCAGAGCAATTAAAAACCCGCTTCCAAAGAAAACTCCAGTTCACTTTATAACCCGATTAAAAAAAAAAATGATTGCAGAGCACTTAAAAACCCGTTTCCAGTGAAATGTCTGAGAAGTATGTAAAAACCTGCTTGGAACGAAATGACTCGAGAGCACTTAAAAACCCGATTCTAAGGAACAAATCCACAACACTTATGACCCGCTTCCAACAAAAGGACTCCAGCGCACTTAAAAACCCACTTCCAAAAAATTACTCCAGTTCACTTAATAACCCACTTCCAACAAAAAGACTCCAGAGCACTTAAAAACCCGCTTGCAAAAAAATGACCCCAGAGCACTTATAAACCCGCTTCCGAATAAATGACTCCAGAGCAAGTAAAAACCCACTTCAAAGAAATGACTCTAGAACACTTATGATCTGCTTCCAACAAAATGACAGCAGAGCACATAAAAACCATATGCAACAAAAGGACTCCAGAGCACTTGAAAACCCGCTTCAGACGAAATGACTCCAGTTCACTTAATAACCTGCTTACAAAAAAAAAAAAAAGACTCAGGGCACTTAAAAATGCCCTGGCAATGAAATGACTCAGAGCACTTAAAAACCGCTTCAAGGAAATGACTCAGAGCACTTCAAAACCCGCTTCCAACAAAATGACTCCAGAGCACTTAAAAACCCGCTTCCAACGAAATGACTCCAGAGCACTTAAAAACCCGCTTCCAAGGAATTGACTCCAGAGCACTTAAAAACCCACTTGCAAGAAGCAACTCCAGAACACTTATGACCCGCTTCCAACGAAAAAACTCCAGAGCACTTAAAAACCCGCTTGCAACAAAATGACTTCAGAGCACTTAAAAAACCCACTTCCAGTGAAATGTATGAGAAGTATGTAAAACCCTGCTTCCAAAGAAATGACTCCAGAGCACTTAAAAACCCGTTTCAGAATAAATGACTCCAGAGCAATTAAAAACCGGTTCCAAAGAAATGACTCAGAGCACTTAAAAACCCACTTGCAAGGAAATGACTCAGAGCAATTAAAAACCGGTTCAAGGAAATGACTCAGAGCACTTCAAAACCGCTTGCAAGGAAATGACTCAGACACTTAAAAACCCGCTTCCAAAGAAATGACTCCAGAGCACTAAAAAACCCGCATCAGAATAAATGACTCCAGAGCAACTAAAAACCTGCTTCAAGGAAATGATTCCAGAGCACTTAAAATCCTGCTTCAAAGAAATGACTCAGAGCACTTAAAAAAACCTGCTTCCAGTGAAATCTCTGAGAAGTATGTAAAAAACCGCTTCAACGAAATGACTCAGAGCACTTAAAAACCCGCTTCCAATGAGATGACTCAGAGCACTTAAAAACCGGTTCAAGGAAATGACTCAGAGCACTTCAAAACCGCAATTAAAAACCTTGCAAAGAAATGACTCAGAGCACTTAAAAACCCACTTCAAGGAATTGACTCAGAGCACTTAAAAACCCACTTGCAACAAGCAACTTCAGAACACTTATGACCGCTTCCAGCGAAATGACTCAGAGTACTTAAAAACCCACTTCCAACATCATGACTCAGAGAACTTAAAAACCAGCTTCCAGCGAAATGACTCCAGTTCACTTTATAACCTGCTTCCAACGAAATGATTGCAGAGCACTTAAAAACACGCTTCCAGTGAAATTCTGAGAAGTATGTAAAAACCGCTTGGAGCGAAATGACTCCAGAGCACTTAATAACCTGATTCAATGAAAAGAGCGCCAGAGCACTTAAAACCCACTTGCAACAATATAAATCCAGAGCACTTAAAAACAATCTTCCAAAGAAATGACTCAGTTCACTTAATAACCCGATTCAATGACAAGACTCCAGAGGAATTAAAAACCTGCTTGCAACAAAATGGCGCCAAAGCACTTAATAACCCTCTTCCAAAGAAATGACTCCAGAGCAATTAAAAACCCGTTTCGAATAAATGACTCCAGAGCAAGTAAAAACCGGCTTCCAAAGAAATGACTCCAGAGCATTAAAAACCCGCATCAATGAAATGTCTACACAGTATATAATAATTCGCTTTAAGCGAAATGACCTCAGAGCACACAAAAATTCCCTTCAAAGAAATGACAACAGAGCACTTAAAAACCCGCTTCCAAAGAAATGACTCAGTTCGCTTTGTAAACCGCTTCCAACGAAAAGACTCCAGAGCACTTAAAAACCCGCTTGCAACAAAATGTCTCAGAGCACTTAAAAAACCCACTTCCAGTGAAATGTCTGAGAAGTATGTTAAAACCCGCTTGCAATGAAATGACTCAGAGCACTTAAAAACCCACTTCCTAAGAAATGACTCCAGAGCACTTAAAAACCCTCTTCCAACGAAATGACTTCAGAGCACTTAAAAACCCGCTTCAATGAAATGTCTGAGAAGTATGTAAAAACCGCTTCAAGGAAATGACTCCAGAGCAGTTAAAAACCTGCTTCCAAAGAAATGACTCAGAGCATTTATAAACCTGCTTCCAACGAAATGACTAAGGATCACATAGAAACCCGCTTCCAACAAAATGACTACACAGCACATAAAAACCTGATTCAATGGAATGTCTACACAGCAAATAAAAACCCACTTCCAGCGAAATGACTAAGGAACACATAAAAGTCTGCTTCAATGAATTGATTCAGGAGCACTTAAAAACCGCTTCCAGCGAAATGTCCACAAGGAACATAAAAACCGCTACAAGCGAAAAGACTTCAGAGCATATAAAAACCCCCTTCGAATAAATTACAACACAGCACATAAATACCTGCTTCCAACAAAATGAATCCAGAGGACATAAAAACCCGCTTCCAGCGAAATGACTCAGGAGCACAAAAAAACATGCTTCCAACGAAGTGACTCAGAGCACATAAAATCCTGCTTAAAAAAAAAAAAAAAAAAAAAAAAAAAGGCTCCAGAGAACATAAAAACCTCTTGCAACGAAAAATCCTAAGACCACATAAACATAAAAACCCTCTTGCAGCGAAATGACTCAGAGCACTTAAAAACCCGATTCAAAGAAATGACTCAGAGCACTTAAAAACCTGATTACAAATTAATGAATCCAGAGCACTTAATAACTGGCTTCTAAGGAAATGACTCCACAGCACTTAAAAACCGCTTCCAGGAAATAACTCCAGAGCACTTAAAACCCGCTTCCAACAATAGGACTCCAGAGCACCAAAAAAAAAGCGTGCTTCAATGAAATGACCTCAGAGCACAGAAAAACACACTTCCAGCGCAATTATTCAGAGCACTTAAAAACCCGCTTCCAAAGAAATCACTCCATTGCACTTAAATCCCGCTTCCAATGAAATGACTCCAGAGCACTTAAAAAGCCACATTACAGCGAAATGACTCCAGAGCACTTAAATAACCGCTTTAAACAAAATGACTCCAGAGCACTTAAATATCCATTTACAACGAAATAACTCCAGAGCACTTAAAAGCCTGCTTCCAAGGAAATGACTCCATAGCACTTAAAAAAACCCGCTTCAGAGCACTTAAAAATGACTCCAGAGCATATAAAACCCGCTTCCAAAAAAATGACTCAGAGCACTTAAAAACCTGCTTCAAGGAAATAACTCCAGAGCACTTAAAAATCTGCTTCCAAAAAATTTCTCAGAGCACTTAGAAACCCATTTACAAGCGAAAGGACTAAAAGTGCTTGAAAGCGTGACTCCAAAGAAATGACCTCAGATGACAGAGCAAAAACCGCTTCCAAAAGAAATGACTCCAGAGCACTTAAAAACCTGCTTCCAAGAAATGACTCAGGGCATATAAAAACCTGCTTTCTCCAGAAATACCTCAGAGCACTTAAAACCCACTTTCAAGGAAATGACTCCAGAGCTTTAAAAATCTGCTTCAAGGAAATGACTCCATAGCATTTAAAAACCCGCTTCCAACAAAAGACTCCAGAAACCTGAAAAACTGCTTCCAACGAAATTACTCCATAGCACTTAAAAACCCGCTTCCAACGAAATGACTCCAGAGCACTTAAAAACCCGCTTCCAACAAAAGGACTCCAGAGTACTTAAAAATGTGCTTCCAACGAAATGACCTCAGATCACAGAAAAACATGCTTCCAACGAAATGACTCCAGAGCACTTAAAAACCCGCCTCCAAGGAAATGACTCCAAAGCACTTTAAAACCTGCTTCCAATGAAATGACTCCAGAGCACCTAAAAACCCGCTTCCAACGAAATGATTCCAGAGCATATAAAAACCCGCTTCCAACGTAATGACTCCAGAGCACCTAAAAACCCGCTTCCAACGAAATGACTCCAGAGCATATAAAACCCGCTTCCAGCGTAATACCTCCAGAGCACTTAAAAACCCACTTTCAGAAATGACTCCAGAGCACTTAAAAATCTGCTTCCAGGAAATGACTCCATCACATTTAAAAACCGCTTCCAACAAAAAGACTCCAGAAAACTGAAAAATTGCTTCAACCAAATGCTCCAAAGCATATAAAAACCTGCTTGCAGTGAAAGGACTCCTTAGCACTTAAAAATCTGATTCCAACAAAATGACTCCAAAGCATATAAAAACCCGCTTTCAATGAAATGACTGAGATGTACATAAAATCTCGCTTCCAAGGAAGTGGGTCCAAGTACAAAAAAAAAGGCTTCCTCTCTGAAATGACTCAGAGCACTTAAAAACCCGCTTTCTGATGTCCATCCTCTTTGCCTTTCCGGATGGGGATTGGACATTTTAGTTAGTGTCCTATCTCTTGCTTAGTTTCTTTAGATGCACAGGTTGTTGTGGGTTTGTCCTATGTTGTATGTTTATATGAGTGAGTATATACCATGTGTGTCTTTTTGCTTCTGGGACAACTCACTCAGGATGATCCTTTCCAGATCCTACCATTTACCAGCAAATTTCATGATTTCCTTATTTTTCATTGCTGAGTAATATTCCATTGTGTAGATGTACCACAATTTCTGCATCCATTCTTCAGTTGAGGGGCATCTGGGTTGTTTCCTGCTTCTGTCTATTACAAATAAAGCTGCTACAAACATGGTTGAGCAAATGTCCTTTTTGTGTACTTGAGCCTCTTTTGGATATATGCCCAGGAGTGGTATGGCTGGATCTTGAGGAAGCGCTATTCCTAGTTCTCTGAGAAAGTGCCAGATTGATTTCCAGAGTGGTTATTTGTGTTTACATTCCCACCAGCAGTGGAGAAGGGTTCCCCTTTCTCCACAACCTCTCCAGCATGTGTTGTCACTTGAGTTTTTGATCTTGGCCATTCTCATGGGTGTAAGGTGAAATCTCAGGGTTGTTTTGATTTGCATTTCCCTAATGGCTAGTGAGGTTGAGCATTTCTTTAAATGCTTCTCTGCCATTCGATGTTCCTCTACAGAGAGTTCTCTGTTTAGCTCTGCTTCCCATTTTTTAAGTGGATTACTTGGTTTGCTGCTTTTCAGCTTCTTTAGTTCTTTATATATACTGGATATGAGTCCTCTATCAGATAAAGGGTTGGTGAAGATTCTTTCCCAATCTGTAGGTGGTCGCTTTGTTTTGATGACAGTGTCCTTTGCTTTGCAGAAGCTCTTCAGTTTCATGAGGTCCCATTTATTGATTGTTGCAGGAAACAACCTAGGAACCTACCACAGAGGGCTTCTGAAAGCCTCTGCCCTACAGGCTATCAATGCAGATGCTGAGCCTGATGGGCAACTGTTGGGCAGAGTGAAGGGAATTTTATGTAAGAACTGGGAAATAGTAAGAGCTGGAGAGGACAGGGTCTGCACAAGGAGAGCAACAGAACAAGAAAATTTGAACACAGGGAACTTCCCAGAGACTCATACTCCAACCAAGGACTATTCATAGAGATAACCCAGAACCCCTGCACAGATGTAGCTCAGGGCAGTTCAGAGTCAATTGGGTTACATAGTAATGTGAAGAGGGACTGCCTCTGACATAATCTAATTGCCCTGCTCTTTGATCACCTCCCCCTTGGGGGGAGCAGCCTTACCAGGCCATAGTAGAGGACAATGCAGCCACTTTTGATGTGAACTGATAGACTAAGATCAGAAAGGAGAGGAGAACCTCCTATCAGTGGACTTGGGAGTGGCATGCATGCAGAGGGAGGAGAGAAGGTGGGATTGGGAGGGGAGGAGGGAGGGGCTTATGGGGGGATGCAGAATGAATAAAGTGTAATTGATGAAAATAAATAAATAAATATGCAATCTCAAAAAAAAAATCCCGCTTTCAACGAAATGACTCCAGAGCATATAAAAACCTGGTTCCAACGAAATGACTCCAGAGCCCTTAAAAACCTGCTTCCAATGAAATGACTGAGAAGTACATAAAAACCAGCTTCCAACGAAATGACTGCAGAGCACTTAAAAACCAGCTTCCACGAAATGACTGAGAAGTACTTAAAAACCCTCTTCTAATGCATTGACTCAGAGCACTTAATAACCTGCTTCCAAAAAATGACTCAGAGCACTTAAAAACCTGCTTCCAACGAAATGACTCCAGAGCACATGAAAGCCTGCTTCCAATGAAACAATTCCAGAACACTGTAAAACCTGCTTCCAATGAAATGGTTCTACAGCACATAAAAACATGCTTCCAACAAAAAGACTGAGAAGCATATAAAAACCTGCTTCTAATGAAATGACTATAGAGCACATAAAAACCTGCTTCTAACGAAATTACTATAAAGCACATATAAATCCGCTTCCAACAAAATGACCCCATACCACAAAATACCTGCTTCCAACAAAATGACTATAGAGCACATAAAAACCCTCTTCCAATGAAATGACTCCAGAGCACAGAAAAACCTGCTTCCAGCGAAAAGACTGAGAAGCACATAAAAACCCCTTCCAACGAAATGACTCCACAGCACATAAAAACCCGCTTGTGAAATGACCCCCAGACCACAAAAATCCTGCTTCCAACAAAATGACTCCAGAGCACAGAAAAAAACCCTTCCAACAAAATGACTCCAGAGCACATAAAAACCTGCTTCCAATCTGTAGGTAGTCGTTTTGTTTTGATTACGGTGTCCTTTGCTTTACAGAAGCTTTTCAGTTTCATGAAGTACCATTTATTTATCTTTGTTCTTAGAGCCTGTGCTGTTGGTGTTCTGTTCAGGAAGTTGTCTCCTTTACCAATGAGTTCTAGGCTCTTCCCCACTTTTTCTTCTAACAGATTTAGAGTATGTGGTTTTATGTTGAGGTCTTTGATCCACTTAGACTTTAGTTTTGTGCAGAGTGATAAATGTGGATCTATTTTTATTTTTCTACATGTAGACATCCAATTAGACCAGCACCATCTGTTGAAGATGCTATCTTTTTCCATTGAATGGTTTTGGCTGCTTTGTCAAAAATCAGTATTCATAGGTACATGGGTTTATTTCTGGGTCTTCTATGCAGTTCCATTGATCCTCCTTTCTTTTTCTATGCCAATACCATGCAGTTTTTATTACTATTGCTCTGTAGCACAACTTGAGATCAGGGATGCAGATACCTCCAGATGATCTACTGTTGTACAGAGTTGTTTTGTAGATTCTGGGTTTTTGTTTCTCCATATGAAGCTGAGAATCTCTTTTTTTTTCAAGGTCTGAAAAAAATTGAGTTGGTATTTTGATGGGAATTGTGTTGAATCTGTAAATTGCTTTTGGGATGTTGGCCATTTTCACAATGTTAATCCTACCAATCCATGAGCATGGGAGATCTTTCCATCTTCTGATATCTTCTTCAATTATTTTCTTCAGAGACTTGAAGTTTTTTCTCAAACAGGTCTTTCACTTGGTTGGTTAATGTCACCCCAAGGTACTTTATGTTATTAGTAGCTATTGTGAAGGGTGTTGTTTCCCTAATTTCTTTCTCAGCCCTTTTGTCTTTTTTGTGTACAGGAGGCTTCTGAGTTTGAGTTGATTTTGTATCCTGCCACTTTGCTGAAGGTGTTTATCAGCTGAAGGAGTTCTCTGGTTGAGTTTTTGGGGTCGCTCATGTATACTACCATATCATCTGCGAATAGTGACACTTTGACCTCTTCCTTTTCAATTTGTATCCCCTTGATCTCCTTTAGTTGTCTTATTGCTCTGGCTAGGACTTCAATTACTATGTTGAAGAGCTATGGGAAGAGTGGGCAGCCTTGTCTTGTCCCTGATTTCAGTGGGATTGATTTAAATTTCTCTCCATTGAGTTTGATGTTGGCTATAGGCTTGCTGTATATTGCCTTTACTATGTTTAGATATGTGCTTTGTATTCTGATCTCTCAATACTTTGAACATGAATGGGTGTTGGACTTTGTCAAATGCTTTTTCAACGTCCAAGGAGATGATCATGTGATTTTTCTCCTTCAGTTTGTTTATGTGGTGGATTACATTGATGGATTTCCATATGTTGAACCACCCTTGCATGCCTGGGATGAAGCCTACTTGGTCATGATGGATGATATCTTTGATGTGTTCTTGGATTCGGTTTGCAAGTATTTAGTTGAGTATTTTAGCGTCAATATTCATAAAGAGATAGTTCTGAAGTTCTTCTCTGAAGAAAATAATTGAAGAAGATATCAGAAGATGGAAAGATCTCCCATGCTCATGGATTGGTAGGATTAACATTGTGAAAATGGCCAACATCCCAAAAGCAATTTACAGATTCAACACAATTCCCATCAAAATACCAACTCAATTTTTTTCAGACCTTGAAAAAAAAAGATTCTCAGCTTCATATGGAGAAACAAAAAACCCAGAATCTACAAAACAACTCTGTACAACAGTAGATCATCTGGGGGTATCTGCATCCCCTGATCTCAAGTTGTGCTACAGAGCAATAGTAATAAAAACTGCATGGTATTGGCATAGAAAAGAAAGGAGGATCAATGGAACTGCATAGAAGACCAGAAATAAACCCATGTACCTATGAATACTCGATTTTTGACAAAGCAGCCAAAACCATTCAATGGAAAAAAGATAGCATCTTCAACAGATGGTGCTGGTCTAATTGGATGTCTACATGTAGAAAAATAAAAATAGATCCACATTTATCACTCTGCACAAAACTAAAGTCTAAGTGGATCAAAGACCTCAACATAAAACCACATACTCTAAATCTGTTAGAAGAAAAAGTGGGGGAAGAGCCTAGAACTCATTGGTAAAGGAGACAACTTCCTGAACAGAACACCAACAGCACAGGCTCTAGAACAAAGATAAATAAATGGTACTTCATGAAACTGAAAAGCTTCTGTAAAGCAAAGGACACCGTAATCAAAACAAAACGACTACCTACAGATTGGAAGCAGGTTTTTATGTGCTCTGGAGTCATTTTGTTGGAAGGGTTTTTTCTGTGCTCTGGAGTCATTTTGTTGGAAGCAGGATTTTTGTGGTCTGGGGTCATTTCGTTTAGGCGGGTTTTTATGTGCTGTGGAGTCATTTCGTTAGGCGGGTTTTATGTGCTTCTCAGTCTTTTCGTTGGAAGCAGGTTTTTCTGTGCTCTGGAGTCATTTCATTGGAAGAGGGTTTTTATGTGCTCTATAGTCATTTTGTTGGAAGCAGGTATTTTGTGGTATGGGGTCATTTTGTTGGAAGCGGATTTATATGTGCTTTATAGTAATTTCGTTAGAAGCAGGTTTTTATGTGCTCTATAGTCATTTCATTAGAAGCAGGTTTTTATATGCTTCTCAGTCTTTTTGTTGGAAGCATGTTTTTATGTGCTGTAGAACCATTTCATTGGAAGCAGGTTTTACAGTGTTCTGGAATTGTTTCATTGGAAGCAGGTGCTCTGGAGTCATTTCGTTGGAAGCAGGTTTTTAAGTGCTCTGGAGTCAATGCATTAGAAGAGGGTTTTTAAGTACTTCTCAGTCATTTCGTGGAAGCTGGTTTTTAAGTGCTCTGCAGTCATTTCGTTGGAAGCTGGTTTTTATGTACTTCTCAGTCATTTCATTGGAAGCAGGTTTTTAAGGGCTCTGGAGTCATTTCGTTGGAACCAGGTTTTTATATGCTCTGGAGTCATTTCGTTGAAAGCGGGATTATTTTTTTGAGATTGCATATTTATTTATTTATTTTCATCAATTACACTTTATTCATTCTGCATCCCCCCATAAGCCCCTCCCTCCTCCCCTCCCAATCCCACCTTCTCTCCTCCCTCTGCATGCATGCCACTCCCCAAGTCCACTGATAGGGGAGGTTCTCCTCTCCTTTCTGATCTTAGTCTATCAGTTCACATCAAAAGTGGCTGCATTGTCCTCTACTATGGCCTGGTAAGGCTGCTCCCCCAAGGGGAGGTGATCAAGAAACAGGGCAATTAGATTATGTCAGAGGCAGTCCCTCTTCACATTACTATGTAACCCAATTGGACTCTGAACTGCCCTGAGCTACATCTGTGCAGGGGTTCTGGGTTATCTCTATGAATAGTCCTTGGTTGGAGTATGAGTCTCTGGGAAGTTCCTGTGTTCAAATTTTCTTGTTCTGTTGCTCTCCTTGTGCAGACCCTGTCCTCTCAGCTCTTACTATTTCCCAGTTCTTACATAAAATTCCCTTCACTCTGCCCAACAGTTGCCCATCAGGCTCAGCATCTGCATTGATAGCCTGTAGGGCAGAGGCTTTCAGAAGCCCTCTGTGGTAGGTTCTAGGTTGTTTCCTGCAACAATCAATAAATGGGACCTCATGAAACTGAAGAGCTTCTGCAAAGCAAAGGACACTGTCATCAAAACAAGCGACCACCTACAGATTGGGAAAGAATCTTCACCAACCCTTTATCTGATAGAGGACTCATATCCAGTATATATAAAGAACTAAAGAAGCTGAAAAGCAGCAAACCAAGTAATCCACTTAAAAATGGGAAGCAGAGCTAAACAGAGAACTCTCTGTAGAGGAACATCGAATGGCAGAGAAGCCGAAATGCTCAACCTCATGCCATTGGAAATGCAAATCAAAACAACCCTGAGATTTTGAGAATGGCCAAGATCAAAAACTCAAGTGACAACACATGCTGGAGAGGTTGTGGAGAAAGGGAACCCTTCTCCACTGCTGGTGGGAATGTAAACTCAAATAACCACTCTGGAAATCAATCTGGCACTTTCTCAGAGAACTAGGAATAGCGCTTCCTCAAGATCCCAGCCATACCACTCCTGGGCATATATCCAAAAGAGGCTCAAGTAAACAAAAGGACATTTGCTCAACCATGTTTGTAGCAGCTTTATTTGTAATAGACAGAAGCAGGAAACAACCCAGATGCCCCTCAACTGAAGAATGGATGCAGAAATTGTGGTACATCTACACAATGGAATATTACTCAGCAATGAAAAATAAGGAAATCATTAAATTTGCTGGTAAATGGTAGGATCTGGAAAGGATCATCCTGAGTGAGTTGTCCCAAGCAAAAAGACACACATGGTATATACTCACTCATATAAACATACAACATAGGACAAACCCACAACAACCTGTGCATCTAAAGAAACTAAGCAGAGATAGGACACTAACTAAAATGTCAATCCCCATCCGGAAGGCAAAGAGGATGGACATCAAGCGGGTTTTTAAGTGCTCTGGAGTCATTTCGTTGGAGGCTTTTTTTTAAGTACTCTGGACCCACTTCCTTGGGCGAGTTTTTATGTACATCTCAGTCATTTCATTGAAAGCGGGTTTTATATGCTTTGGAGTCATTTTGTTGGAATCAGATTTTTAAGTGCTAAGGAGTCCTTTCGTTGCAAGCAGGTTTTTATATGCTTTGGAGCATTTGGTTGGAAGCAATTTTTCAGTTTTCTGGAGTCTTTTTGTTGGAAGCGGGTTTTTAAATGTGATGGAGTCATTTCCTTGGAAGCAGATTTTTAAGTGCTCTGGAGTCATTTCTTGAAAGTGGGTTTTTAAGTGCTCTGGAGGTATTACGTTAGGCGGGTTTTATATGCTCTGGAGTCATTTCGTTTAGGCGGGTTTTAGGTGCTCTGGAGTCATTCGTTAAGCGGGTTTTTTTATATGCTCTGGAATCATTTCGTTGGAAGCGGGTTTTTAGGTGCTCTGGAGTCATTTCGTTGGAAGCAGGTTTTAAAGTGCTTTGGAGTCATTTCCTTGGAGGCGGGTTTTTAAGTGCTCTGGAGTCATTTCGTTGGAAGCATGTTTTTCTGTGATCTGAGGTCATTTCGTTGGAAGCACATTTTTAAGTACTCTGGAGTCCTTTTGTTGGAAGCGGGTTTTTAAGTGCTCTGGAGTCATTTCGTTGGAAGCGGGTTTTTAAGTGCTATGGGTAATTTCGTTTGGAAGCAGTTTTCAGGTTTCAGGTCTTTTTTTTTGGAGCGGGTTTTTTTGTTGGAGTCATTTCCTTGGAAGCGGGTTTTTAAATGCTATGGAGTCATTTCCTTGGAAGCAGGCTTTTAAGTGCTCTGGAGGTATTTCGTTGGAAGCAGGTTTTTATATGCCCTGGAGTCATTTCGTTAAAAGCGGGTTTTTAAGTGCTCTGGAGTCATTTCATTGGAAGCGTGTTTTTCTGTGATCTGAGGTCATTTCGTTGGAAGCACGTTTTCAAGTACTCTGGAGTCCTTTCGTTGGAAGCGGGTTTCTAAGTGCTCTGGAGAAATGTTTTTGGAAGCAGATTTTTAAGTGCTCTGGAGTTATTTCCTTGGAAGCAGGTTTTTAAGTGCTCTGGAGTCATTTCTTTGGAAGCGGGTTTTTATATGCTCTGGAGTCATTTCGTTGGAAGCGGGTTTTTAAGTGCTATGGAGTCATTTCCTTGGAAGCAGGCTTTTAAGTGCTCTGGAGTTATTTCGTTGTAAATGGATATTTAAGTGCTCTGGAGTCATTTTGTTTAAAGCGGGTATTTAAGTGCTCTGGAGTCATTTCGTTCGATGTGGCTTTTTAAGTGCTCTGGAGTCATTTCATTGGAAGCGGGATTTAAGTGCAATGGAGTGATTTCTTTGGAAGCGGGTTTTTAAGTGCTCTGGAATAATTGCGTTGGAAGTGTGTTTTTCTGTGCTCTGAGGTCATTTCATTGGAAGCACGTTTTTAAGTGCTCTGGAGTCCTATTGTTGGAAGCGGGTTTTAAGTGCTCTGCAGTTATTTCCTTGGAAGCGGTTTTTAAGTGCTGTGGAGTCATTTCCTTAGAAGCCAGTTATTAAGTGCTCTGGATTCATTAATTTGTAATCAGGTTTTTAAGTGCTCTGGAGTCATTTCTTTGGAATCGGGTTTTTAAGTGCTCTGGAGTCATTTCGTTGCAAGAGGGTTTTTATGTTCTCTGGAGCCTTTTTTTTTTTTTTTGAAGCAGGATTTTATGTGCTCTGGAGTCACTTCGTTGGAAGCATGTTTTTGTGCTCCTGAGTCATTTCGTTGGAAGCAGGTTTTATGTCCTCTGGATTCATTTTGTTGGAAGCAGGTATTTATGTGCTGTGTTGTAATTTATTGGAAGGGGGTTTTATATGCTCTGAAGTCTTTTTCGTTTGTAGCGGGTTTTATGTTCCTTGTGGACATTTCGTTGGAAGCGGGTTTTAAGTGCTCCTGAATCAATTCATTGGAAGCAGACTTTTATGTGTTCATAGTCATTTCGTTGGAAGTGGGTTTTTATTTGCTGTGTAGACATTCCATTGGAATCAGGTTTTTATGTGCTGTGTAGTCATTTTGTTGGAAGCGGGTTTCTATGTGATCCTTAGTCATTTCGTTGGAAGCAGGTTTATAAATGCTCTGGAGTCATTTCTTTGGAAGCAGGTTTTTAACTGCTCTGGAGTCATTTCCTTAGGCGGGTTTTACATACTTCTCAGACATTTCATTGGAAGCGGGTTTTTAAGTGCTCTGAAGTCATTTCGTTGGAAAGGTTTTTAAGTGCTCTGGAGTCATTTCTTAGGAAGTGGGTTTTTAAGTGCTCTGGAGTCATTTCATTGCAAGCGGGTTTTAACATACTTCTCAGACATTTCACTGGAAGTGGGTTTTTAAGTGCTCTGGAGACATTTTGTTGCAAAAGCGGGTTTTTAAGTGCTCTGGAGTCTTTTAGTTGGGCGGGTTACAAAGCGAACTGGAGTCATTTCTTTGAGCGGGTTTTTAAGTGCTCTGTTGTCATTTCTTTGGAAGGAATTTTTGTGTGCTCTGAGGTCATTTCGTTTAAAGCGGTATTATATACTGTGTAGACATTTCATTGGATGCGGGTTTTTAAATGCTCTGGAGTCATTTCTTTGGAAGCGGTTTTACTTGCTCTGGAGTCATTTATTCGGAAACGGGTTTTTAATTGCTCTGGAGTCATTTCTTTGGAAGAGGGTTATTAAGTGCTTTGGCGTCATTTTGTTGCAAGCAGGTTTTTAATTCCTCTGGAGTCTTGTCATTGGAATCGGGTTATTAAGTGAACTGGAGTCATTTCTTTGGAAGATTGTTTTTAAGTGCTCTGGATTTATATTGTTGCAAGTGGGTTTTAAGTGCTCTGGCGTCTTTTCATTGGAATCAGGTTATTAAGTGCTCTGGAGTCATTTCGTTCCAAGCGGTTTTTACATACTTCTCAGAATTTCACTGGAAGCGTGTTTTTAAGTGCTCTGCAATCATTTCGTTGGAAGCAGGTTATAAAGTGAACTGGAGTCATTTCGTTGGAAGCTGGTTTTTAAGTTCTCTGGAGTCATGATGTTGGAAGTGGGTTTTTAAATACTCTGGAGTCATTTCGTTGGAAGCGGGTCATAAGTGTTCTGAAGTTGCTTGTTGCAAGTGGGTTTTTAAGTGCTCTGGAGTCAATTCCTTGGAAGTGGGTTTTTAAGTGCTCTGGAGTCATTTCCTTGCAAGCGGGTTTTGAAGTGCTCTGGAGTCATTTCCTTGGAACCGGGTTTTTAAGTGCTCTGGAGTCATCTCATTGGAAGCGGGTTTTTAAGTGCTCTGGAGTCATTTCGATTTAGGCGGGTTTTTACATACTTCTCAGAGATTTCACTGGAAGCAGGTTTTTTTAAGTGCTCTGGAGTCATTTCTTTGGAAGCAGGATTTTAAGTGCTCTGGAATCATTTCCTTGGAAGCAGGTTTTTAGTTGCTCTGGAGTCATTTATTCTGATGCGGGTTTTTTTAGTGCTCTGGAGTCATTTCTTTGGAAGCGGGTTTTTAAGTGTCTGGAGTCATTTCCTTGCAAGCGGGTTTTGAAGTGCTCTGGAGTCATTTCCTTGGAACCGGGTTTTTAATTGCTCTGGAGTCATTTCCTTGCAAGTGGGTTTTTAAGTGCTCTGGAGTCATTTCTTTGGAACCGGGTTTTTAATTGCTCTGGAGTCATTTATTCTGAAGTGGGTTTTTAAGTGCTCTGGAGTCATTTCTTTGGAAGCGGGGTTTTACATACTTCTCATACATTTCACTGGAAGTGGGTTTTTTTAAGTGCTCTGAAGTCATTTTGTTGCAAAGCGGGTTTTTAAGTGCTCTGGAGTTTTTTCGTTGGAAGCGGGTCATAAGTGTTCTGGAGTTGCTTCTTGCAAGTGGGTTTTTAAGTGCTCTGGAGTCAATTCCTTGGAAGCGGGTTTTTTAAGTGCTCTGGAGTCATTTTGTTGGAAGCGGGTTTTTAATTGCTCTGGAGTCATTTTGTTGGAAGCGGGTTTTGAAGTGCTCTGGAGTCATTTCCTTGGAAGCGGGTTTTTAAGTGCTCTGGAGTCATTTCATTGCCAGGGCATTTTTAAGTTCCCTGGAGTCATTTTTTTTTTTTAAGCCACGTTATTAAGTGAACTGGAGTCATTTCGTCTGAAGCGGGTTTTCAAGTGCTCTGGAGTCCTTTTGTTGCAAATGGTTTTTATGTGCTCTGCTGTCATTTTGTTGGAAGCAGATCATAAGTGTTCTAGAGTCATTTCTTTGAAGTGGGTTTTTACTTGCTCTGGAGTCATTTATTCGGAAGCGGGTTTATAAGTGCTCTGGAGTCTTTTTGTTGGAAGTGGGTTATTAAGTGAACTGGAGTAATTTTTTGGAAGTGGGTTTTTAAGTGCTCTGGAGTCCTTTTGTTTGAGCGGCGGGTCATAAGTGTTGTGGTTTTTATTTGTTCATTTTAGAATCAGGTTTTAAGTGCTCACTGGAGTCATTTCGTTTCCAAGCATTTTTTTACGGGTTATATACTTCTCAGACATTTCTTTGGAAGCGGGTTTTTAAGTGCTCTGGTGTCATTTTTTTGGAAGCGGGTTTTAAGTGCTCTGGAGTCATTTCCTTCAGCGGGTTTTGATTGCTCTGGTGTCATTTATTCAGAAGCGTTTTTAAGTGCTCTGGGGTCATTTTATTTGCAAGCTGGTTTTTAAGTGCTCTGGAGTCTTTTCGTTGGAAGCAGGTTATTAAGTGAACTGGAGTCATTTCGTTAAGCGGGTTTTTAAGTGCTCCTGAATCAATTCATTGGAAGCAGACTTTTATGTGTTCTGAGTCATTTTGTTGGAAGTGGGTTTTATTTGCTGTGTAGACATTCCATTGGAATCAGGTTTTTATGTGCTGTGTAGTCATTTTGTTGGAAAGCGGGTTTCTATGTGATCCTTAGTCATTTCGTTGGAAGTAGGTTTATAAATGCTCTGGAGTCATTTCTTTGGAAGCAGGTTTTTAAGTGCTCTGGAGTCATTTCCTTGGAGAGCGGGTTTTACATACTTCTCAGACATTTCATTGGAAGCTGGTTTTTTAAGTGCTCTGAAGTCATTTCGTTGGAAAGGTTTTTAAGTGCTCTGGAGTCATTTTGTTGGAAGCAGGTCATAAGTGTTCTGGAGTGTTTCTTTGGAATCGGTTTTTTAAGTGCTCTGGAGTCATTTCGTTGCAAGCAGGTTTTTACATACTTCTCAGACATTTCATTGGAAGCGGGTTTTTAAGTGCTCTGCAATCATTTCGTTAAGCGGGTTATAAAATGAACTGGAGTCATTTCTTTGGAAGCGGGTTTTTAAGGGCTCTGGAGTAATTTCAATGGAAGCGGATATTTCTTTGCTCTGAGGTCATTTCCTTTAAAGCGAGTTACTATATACTATATAGATATTTGGTTGGATGCGGGTTTTTAAGTGCTCTGGAGTCATTTCCTTGGAAGCTGGTTTTTAATTGCTCTGGAGTCATTTATTGCAAGTGGGTTTTACTTTCTCTGGAGTCATTTATTTGGAATCGGGTTTTTAGTGCTCTGGAGTCTTGTCGTTGGAATCGGGTCATTAAGTGAACTGGAGTCATTTCTTTGGAAGATGGTTTTTAAGTGCTCTGGAGTTATATTGTTGCAAAAGCGGGTTTTAAGTGCTCTGGCGTCTTTTCATTGGAATCGGGTTATTAAGTGCTCTGGAGTCATTTCGTTCCAAGCAGTTTTTAAATACTTCTCAGAATTTCACTGGAAGCGTGTTTTTAAGTGCTCTGCAATCATTTTGTTGGAAGTGGGTTATAAATTGAACTGGAGTCATTTCGTTGGAAGCTGGTTTTTAAGTTCTCTGGAGTCATGATGTTGAAGCGGGTTTTTAAGTGCTCTGGAGTCATTTCCTTGGAAGCAAGTTTTTAATTGCTCTGGAGTCATTTCCTTGCAAGCGGGTTTTGAAGTGCTCTGGAGTCATTTCCGTGGAATGGGGTTTTTAAGTGCTCTGAAGTCATTTCGTTGGAAGAGGGTTTTTAAGTGCTCTGGAGTCATTTTGTTGGAAGCAGGTCATAAGTGTTCTGGAGTGGTTCGTTGGAATCGGGTTTTTAAGTGCTCTGGATTCATTTAGATTTGCAAGCAGGTTTTTACATACTTCTCAGACATTTCATTGGAAGCGGGTTTTTAAGTGCTCTGCAATCATTTTGTTGGAAGTGGGTTATAAATTGAACTGGAGTCATTTCGTTGGAAGCTGGTTTTTAAGTTCTCTGGAGTCATGATGTTGGAAGTGGGTTTTTAAGTGCTCTGGAGTCATTTCCTTGGAAGCAGGTTTTTAATTGCTCTGGAGACATTTCCTTGCAAGCGGGTTTTGAAGTGCTCTGGAGTCATTTCCGTGGAATGGGGTTTTTAAGTGCTCTGAGTCATTTGTTGGAAGGGGTTTTTAAGTGCTCTGGAGTCATTTTGTTGGAAGCAGGTCATAAGTGTTCTGGAGTGGTTCGTTGGAATCGGGTTTTTAAGTGCTCTGGATTCATTTAGATTTGCAAGCAGGTTTTACATACTTCTCAGACATTTCATTAGGCGTGTTTTTAAGTGCTCTGCAATCATTTTGTTGGAAGTGGGTTATAAAGTGAACTGGAGTCATTTAGATTTGGAAGCTGGTTTTTAAGTTCTCTGGAGTCATGATGTTGGAAGTGGGTTTTTAAGTGCTCTGGAGTCATTTCCTTGGAAGCAGGTTTTTAATTGCTCTGGAGACATTTCCTTGCAAGCGGGTTTTGAAGTGCTCTGGAGTCATTTCCGTGGAATGGGTTTTTAAGTGTTCTGGAGTCATTTCATTGGAAGCGGGTTTTTAAGTGCTCTGGTGTCATTTTGTTTGCAAGCGGGTTTTTTACATACTTCTCAGAGATTTCACTGGAAGCAGGTTTTTAAGTGCTATGGAGTCATTTTTTGGAAGCAGGTTTTTAAGTGCTCTGGAATCATTTCCTTGGAAGTGGTTTTTAGTTGCTCTGGAGTCTTTTATTCTGAAGCGGGTTTTAAGTGTCTGGAGTCATTTCGATTTGCAAGCGGGTTTTACATACTTCTCAGACATTTCACTGGAAGTGGATTTTTTAAGAGCTCTGGAGTCTTTTCATTGGAAGCGGGTCATAAGTGTTCTGGGTTGCTTCTTGCAAGTGGGTTTTTAAGTGCTCTGGAGTCAATTCCTTGAGGCGGGTTTTTAATTGCTCTGGTGTCATTTATTTGAAAGCGGTTTTTAATTGTTCTGGTGTCATTTATTCGGAAGCGGGTTTTTAAATGCTCTGGAGTCATTTCCTTGGAAGCGGGTTTTTGATTGCTCTGGTGTCATTTATTCAGAAGCGTTTTTTAAGTGCTCTGGAGTCATTTTGTTGCAAGCGGGTTTTTAAGTGCTCTGGAGTCTTTTCGTTGGAAGCAGGTTATTAAGTGAACTGGAGTCATTTTGTTGGAAGCGGGTTTTTAAGTGCTCTGGAGTCATTTCATTGGAAGCAGGTTTTTAATTGTTCTGGAGTCATTTCTTTAGAAGCTGGTTTTCACATGCTCTGGAGTCATTTTGTTGCAAATGGTTTTTATGTGCTCTGCTGTCATTTTGTTGAAAACAGATCATAAGTGTTCTGGAGTTGTTCGTTGGAATCCGGTTTTTAAGTGCTCTGGACTCATTTCGTTGCAAGTGGGTTTCTAAATACTTCTCAGACATTTCACTGGCAGCGGGTTTTTTAAGTGCTCTGGAGTCATTTCTTTGGAAGCAGGTTTTTAAGTGCTCTGGAGTCATTTCGATTTGGGCGGGTTTTATATTCTTCTCAGACATTTCATTGGAAGCGGGTTTTTTAAGTGCTCTGGAGTCATTGTGTTGCAAGAGGGTTTTTAAGTGCTCTGGAGTCATTTCATTGGAAGCAGTTTATTAAGTGAACTGGAGTCATTTCTTTGGAAGCGGGTTTTTAATTGCTCTGGAGTCTTTTTGTTGGAAGTGGGTTATTAAGTGAACTGGAGTAATTTTTTGGAAGTGGGTTTTTAAGTGCTCTGGAGTCCTTTTGTTGGAATGGGGTCATAAGTTTTGTGGATTTGTTTCGTTAGAATCGGGTTGTTAAGTGCTCTGGAGTCATTTCGTTCCAAGCAGGTTTTTACATACTTCTCAGACATTTCACTGGAAGCGGGTTTTTAAGTGCTCTGCAATCATTTTGTTGGAAGCGGGTTATAAAGTGAACTGGAGTCATTTCTTTAGAAGCGGGTTTTTAATTGCTCTGGTGTCATTTATTCGGAAGCGGGTTTTTAAGTGCTCTGGAGTCATTTCCTTGGAAGCGGGTTTTTGATTGCTCTGGTATCATTTATTCAAAAGCGTTTTTTAAGTGCTCTGAAGTCATTTTGTTGCAAGCGGGTTTTTAAGTGCTCTGGAGTCTTTTCGTTGGAAGCAGGTTATTAAGTGAACTGGAGTCATTTTGATGGAAGCGGGTTTTTAAGTGCTCTGGAGTCATTTCCGTGGAAGGGGGTTTTTAATTGCTCTTGAGTCATTTCTTTGGAAGCTGGTTTTTAAGTGCTCTGGTGTCATTTTGTTTGCAAGCGGTTTTTACATACTTCTCAGACATTTCAATGGAAGCAGGTTTTTAAGTGCTCTGGAGTCATTTCATTGGAAGCGGGTTTTCAAGTGCTCTGGGCTCATTTCGTTTAGGCGGTTTTCAAGTGCTCTGGGGTTATTTCGTTGGAAGCGGGTTTTCAAGTGCTCTGGGGTCATTTCATTGGAAGGGGGTTTTCAAGTGTTCCCGGCTCATTTCGTTGGAAGCGGTTTTTTGAAGTGCTCTGGGCTCATTTCGTTGGAAGCAGGTTTTCAAGTGCTCTGTGGTCATTTCGTTGGGCGTGTTTTAAGTGCTCTGGGGTCATTTGTTGGAGGCGGTTTTCAAGTGCTCTGGGCTCATTTCGTTAGGCGGGTTTTCAAGTGCTCTGGGCTCATTTGATTGGGCGGGTTTTCAAGTGCTCTGGGCTCATTTCGTTGGTAGCGGGTTTTCAAGTGCTCTGGGGTCATTTCGTTGGAAGCGGGTTTTCAAGTGCTCTGGGCTCATTTCGTTGGAAGTGGGTTTTTGAAGTGCTCTGGAATCATTTCGTTGGATGCGGGTTTTCAAGTGCTCTGGGCTCATTTGGTTGGAAGCGGGTTATCAAGTGCTCTGGGCTCACTTGATTGGAAGCGGGTTTTCAAGTGCTCTGGCGTCATTTCGTTGGAAACGGGTTTTCAAGTGCTCTGGACTCATTTTGTTGGAAGAGGTTTATTAAGTGCTCTGGGCTCATTTCGTTGGAAGCAGGTTTTCAAGTGCTCTGTGGTCATTTCGTTGGAAGCGTGTTTTAAGTGCTCTGGGCTCATTTGATTGGAAGCGGGTTTTCAAGTGCTCTGGGCTCATTTCGTTGGTAGCGGGTTTTCAAGTGCTCTGGGCTCATTTCGTTGGAAGCGGGTTTTCAAGTGCTCTGGGCTCATTTCGTTGGTTTTCAAGTGCTCGGGTTTTTGAAGTGCTCTGGGCTCATTTCGTTGGAAGCAGGTTTTCAAGTGCTCTGTGGTCATTTCGTTGGAAGCGTGTTTTAAGTGCTCTGGGCTCATTTGATTGGAAGCGGGTTTTCAAGTGCTCTGGGCTCATTTCGTTGGTAGCGGGTTTTCAAGTGCTCTGGGGTCATTTAGTTGGATGTACCTGAGGCGGGTTTTCAAGTGCTCTGGGCTCATTTCGATTTGGAAGTGGGTTTTGAAGTGCTCTGGAATCATTTCGTTGGAAGCGGGTTTTCAAGTGCTCTGGGCTCATTTGGTTGGAGCGGGTTTTCAAGTGCTCTGGGCTCATTGATTAGGCGGGTTTTCAAGTGCTCTGGCGTCATTTCGTTGGAAAGCGGGTTTTCAAGTGCTCTGGACTCATTTTCTTTTGGAAGGGTTTATTAAGTGCTCTGGGCTCATTTCGTTGGAAGCAAGTTTTTAAGTGCTCTGGGGTCATTTCGTTGGAAGCAGGTTTTCAAGTGCTCTGGGCTCATTTGTTTGAAGCAAGTTTTTCAAGTGCTCTGTGGTCATTTTGTTGGAAGCGTGTTTTTAAGTGCTCTGGGGTCATTTCGTTGGAAGCTTGTTTTTAAGTGCTCTGGGGTCATTTCTTTGGAAGCGGGTTTTCAAGTGCTCTGGGGTCATTTCTTTGGAAAGCGGGTTTTCAAGTGCTCTGGGGTCATTTCGTTTAGGCGGGTTTTCAAGTGCTCTGGGCTCATTTTGTTGGAAGCGGGTTTTCAAGTGCTCTGGACTCATTTTGTTGGAAGAGCGGTTTTTAAGTACTCTGGGCTCATTTTGTTGGAGGAGGTTTTTAAGTGCTCTTGGCTCATTTCTTTGGAAGCGGGTTTTCAAGTGCTCTGGGCTCATTTTGTTGGAAGCGAGTTTTTAAGTGCTCTGGGGTCATTTTGTTGTAAGCAGGTTTTCAAATGCTCTGGGCTCATTTCGTTGGAAGCGGGTTTTTCAAGTGCTCTGGGCTCATTTCTTTGGAAGCGGGTTTTCAAGTGCTCTGGGCTCATTTTGTTGGAATCAGGTTTTCAAGTGCTCTGGGGTTATTTCGTTGAAGGCAGGTTTTAAGTGCTCTGGAGTCATTTCGTTGGAATGGGGTTTTTTATGCGCTGAGGACATTTTGTTGGAACGGGCTTTTAAGTACTCTGGAGTCATTTTGTTGGAAGCAGATTTTAAGTGCTCTGGAATCATTTCCTTAGGCGGGTTTTTAGTGCTCTGGAGTCATTTCGTTGGAAGCAGGTTTTAAGTGCTCTGAAGTCATTTCGTTGGGCGGGTTTTTAAGTGCTCTGCGATCATTTCATTGGGCGGGTTTTTAAGTGCTCTGGAGTCATTTTGTTTGAAAGCGGGTTTTTAAGTGCTCTGGAGTCAATTCATTGGAAGCAGGTTTTTAAGTGCTCTGGAGTCATTTCGTTGGAAGCGGGTTTTTATGTGCTCTGAGGTCATTTTGTTGGAGCGGGTTTTTAAGGGCTCTGCGATCATTTGGTTAGGCGGGTTTTTAAGTGCTGTGGAGTCCTTTTTTTAGGCGGGTTTTTAAGTCCACTGGAGTCATTTAGTTTGAAGGTGGTTTTATGTGCTCTGAGGTCCTTTTGTTGGAACTGGGCTTTTTAAGTACTCTGGAGTCATTTCGATGGGCGGGTTTTAGAGTGCTCTGGGTCATTTTCGTTGGAGGCGGGTTTTGAGTGCTCTGGAGTCATTTCGTTGGAAGCGGGTTTTTAAGTGCTCTGGGATCATTTCATTGGAAGCGGGTTTTTAAGTGCTCTGAAGTAATTTCTTTGGAAGCTGGTTTTTAAGTTCTCTGGAGTCATTTCGTTTTAGGCGGTTTTTTTAAGTGCTCTGGAGTCATTTCATTGGACGCGGGATTTTGAGTGCTCTGGAGTCATTTCGTTGGAAGAGCGTTTTTATGTGCTCAGAGGTCATTTCGTTGGAAGCGGGTTTTTAAGTGCTCTGGGATTATTTCTTTGGAAGTGGTTTTTTAAGTGCTGTGGATTCCTTTTGTTGGAAGCAGGTTTTTAAGTGCTCTGGAGTCATTTCGTTTGGAGGGGTTTTTATGTGCATTGAGGACATTTGTTTGGAACTGGGCTTTTAAGTACTCTGGAGTCATTTGATTAGGCGGGTTTTAGTGCTCTGGAGTCATTTCTTAGGCGGGTTTTGAGTGCTCTGGAGTCATTTCGTTGGAAGCAGGTTTTAAGTGCTAAGGATCATTTCTTTGGAGCGGTTTTTAAGTGCTGTGAGTCCTTTTTGGAAGTGGGTTTTTTAAGTGCTCTGGAGGTCATTTCGTTTGGAGGGTTTTTGTACACTGGGACATTTTTTTTGGAAGCAGGTTTTAAGTACTCTGGAGTCATTTCGTTTGGAGGGGTTTTATGTACTCTGAGGTCATTTTGTTTGGGCGGGTTTTAAGTGCTCTGGAGTCATTTCGTTGGGCGGGTTTTTAAGTGCTCTGGGATCATTTAAGCGGGTATTTAAGTGCTCCTGAGTCATTTCGTTTGAAGCGGGTTTTTAAGTGCTCCTGAGTCATTTCATTGGAAGCAGGATTTTAAATGTTCTGGTGTCCTTTCGTTGGAATCAGGTTTTAAGAGCTCTAGGGTTGTTTCGTTGGAAGCAGGTTTTTAAATGCTCTGTAGTCATTTGGGTGGAAGCGGTTTTTAAGTGCTCTGGAGTCATTTCGTTGGAATTGGGTTTTTAAGTGTTCTAGAGTCATTTCGTTGGAAGCGGGTTTTAGAGTGCTCTGGAGTCATTTCCTTGATAGCGGTTTTGAGTGCTTTGGAGTCATTTCCTTGGAAGCAGGTTTTTAAGTACTCTGGAGTCATGTCATTGGAAGCGTGTTTTGAGTGCTCTGGAGTCATTTCGTTGGAGCGGGTTTTTATGTGCTCTGGGATCATTTTGTTTAGGCGGGTTTTAAGTGCTCTGAGTCATTTGATTGGAAGGCAGGGTTTTAAATGTTCTGGTGTCCTTTCGTTGGAATAGGTGTTTAAGTGCTCTAGGGTT
>JAEOAE010002680.1:0-29850 GCA_036365155.1 Meriones psammophilus
TGTCTTGTCCCTTATTTTAGTGGGATTGCTTTATGTTTCTCTCCGTTCAGGTTGATGTTGGCTATAGGCTTGCTGTATATTGCCTTTACTATGTTTAGATATGTGCCTTGTATCCCTGATCTCTCCAATACTTCAAACATGAATGGATGTTGGATTTTGTCAAATGCTTTTTCAGCATCTAGGGAGATTATCATGTGTTTTTTTTTTTTTCTTTCAGTTTGTTAATATGGTGGATCACATTGATGGATTTCCATATATTGAACCACCCCTGCATACCTGAGATGAAGCCTACTTGGTCATAGTGGATAATATCTTTTATGTGTTCTTGTATTCGGTTTGCAAGTATTTTATTAAGTATTTTTGCATCAATGTTCATAAGGGAGATTGGCCTGAAATTCTCTTTCTTTGTTGAGTCTTTGTGAGGTTTAGGTACCAAGGTGACTGTGGCTTCATAGAATGAGTTTGGTAATGTTCCTTCTGTTTCTATTTTGTGGAATAGTTTGAAGAGAATTGGTGTTAGCTCTTCTTTGAAGGTCTGGTAGAATTGTGCGCTGAAGCCATCTGGTCCTGGGCTTTTTTTGGATGGGAGACTTTTGATGACCGCTTCTATTTCTTTGTGGGATAGAGGACTATTTAGGTGATTTACCTGGTCCTGATTCAGCTTTGACAAATCAAATCGATCAAGAAAATCATCCATTTCATTTAGATTTTCAAATTTTGTGGCATATAGACTTTTGAAGTAAGTCCTAATGATTGTTTGGATTTCCTCAGTGTCTGTAGTTATATCCCCCTTTTCATTTCTGATTTTGTTGATTTGGGTGGTGTCTCTCTGCCTTTTAGTTAGCTTGGCTAAGGGTTTGTCGGTCTTGTTGATTTTCTCAAAGAACCAGGTATTGGTTTCATTGATTCTTTGAATTGTTTTATTTATTTCCTATTGATTGATTTCAGCCCTGAGTTTGATTATTTCCAGCCCTCTACTCCTTCTTGGTGTGTCTGCTTCTTCTTTTTCTAGGGTTTTTAAGTGAGCCATTAAGGTGTTTGAATGAGCTGTCTCAAATTTCTTCTTGAAGGCACTTAGTGCTATGAACTTTCCTCTTAGCACTGCTTTCATTGTGTCCCACAAGTTAGGGTATGTTGTGTCTTCATTTTCATTGATTTCTAGAAAGACTTTAATTTCTTTCTTTATTTCTTCCCTGACCCAGCTGTCAATTAGTAACAAGTTGTTCAGTTTCTATGTGTGTGTAGGCTTTTTGCTATTTCTTTTATTGTTGAGGTCTAGCTTTATTCCATTGTGATCAGACAAGATACAAGGGATTATTTCAATCTTCCTGTATCTGTTGAGGCTTGCTTTGTGACCAACTATATGGTCTATTTTGGAGAAGGTTCCATGAGGTGCTGAGAAGAAGGTAAATTCTTTTGTGTTTGGGTGTAAAGTTCTTTAAATGTCTGTTAGGTCCATTTGATTCATGACCTCTGTCAGAGACATTGTTTCTTTGTTTAATTTCTGTTTTTTGACCTGTCGTTTGTTGAGAGTGGGGTGTTGAAGTCTCCCACTATTAATGTGTGGGGATCTATATGTGCTTTAAGTTTTATCAATGTTTCTTTAACAAATGTGGGTGCTCTTGTTTTTGGGGCATAGATGTTCAGGATTGTGATGTCTTCCTGGTGGAATTTTCCCTTGATGAGTATGAAGTGTCCTTCCCCATCTCTTTTTATTAATTTTGGTTTTAAGTCTATTTTATCAGATATTAGAATGGCTACTCCTGCTTGCTTCTTGGGTCCGTTTGCTTGGAAAGTCGTCTTCCAACCCTTTACCCTCAGGTAATGTCTATCTTTGTGTCTTAGGTGTGTTTCTTGTATGCAACAGATTGCTGGGTTTTGTTTATGTATCCATTCTGTTAATCTGTGTCTTTTTATTGGAGAGTTGAGTCCATTGATGTTGAGAGAGATTAATGACCAGTGGCTGTTAGATCTCTTGATTTTGATGTTGGCTGTGGTCATCAGGTTGTGTGCTTGATTGTTTTTTTTTTTTTTTCTGAAGTGAGGTTATTTATTTCCTGTGTTTTCTTGAATGTAGCTAGCTTTCTTGGGTTGTAATTTACCTTCCAGTGTCTTCTGTAATGCTGGATTTGTTTGTAGGTATTGTTGAAATTTGTTTTTGTCATTGAATATCTTGTTTTCTCCATCTATGAGGACTGAGAGTTTTGCGGGTATAGTAGCCTGGGCTGACATCTGTGTTCTCTTAGGCTCTGCATGATATCTGTCCAGGCCCTTCTGGCTTTCATAGTCTCTGTTGAAAAGTCAGGTGTGATTGTAATTGGTTTGCCATTATATGTTACTTGGCTTCTTTCCCTTGCAGCTTTTAGTATTTTTTTTTCTGTTCTGTATACTTACTGTTTTGATTATTATGTGGCGGGAGGATTTCCTTTTCTGGTCAAATTTGGTGGGTGTTTTGTAGGCCTCATGTATTCTAATTGGCCTCTCCTTTAGCTTGGGGAAATTTTCTTCAATGATTTTTTTGAAAATATTTTCTGGGCCTTGGAGAAGGGAGTCTTCTTTTTCCTCTATACCTATTATTCTTAGGTTTTATCTTTTCATATTGTTTTGGATTTCTTGGACGGTCTGTGTCTGGAATTGTTTGGATTGAACATTTTCTTTGACTGATACATCAATTTCTTCCATTGTATCTTCTACACCTGAGATTCTTTCTTCCATCTCTTGTAGTCTGTTGGTTATGCTTACCTCTGTAGTTCCTGTTTTCTTCCCTAGATTCTTCCTTTCCATTATTTCTTCCATTTATGTTTTCTTTAATTTTTCCAATTACATCTTCAGGTCTTGAGTTGTTTTGTTTACTTCCTTCACCTGTCTGATTGTACTTTCCTGTTTTTCTTTTAGTTCTTTCAACTCTGTTTCTATCATTTCATTCAGTGTTTTAAGCATTTCCTTTCTAAGGGCCATAAACTGTTTGGCTTCAGCTCCCTCTATTTCTTTACAGGTGGCAATATTCTGTTTGAGTTTATCTTCCTCTATAACTCATCTTATCCTAAATAAATTTAGAGAAATTTAAAAGAGAATAAAAATATTATATTTTAATATTCCTCTCAGCATACAACATCGTAGACTACTATAGAAAATTTGTCAATAAATTCATTGAGTTTCATGGTAATTAAATTTTTATGATGATTTACAGTATTCTTTTTTAATGCTTTAGTAATTACATTTTATTCACTTTGTATTCCCTCTGTGGTTCCTTCCCTCCTCCTGCCCCAATCCCTTCCTTCCTTCACCCACTGCATGCATGCTTCTCCCCAAGTCCACTGATAGCTAGGTCTTCTTTTTCTTCCTCGTGATCCTAGTCAATTAGGTCTCATCAGGAGTGGCTGCATTGTCTTCTTCTGTGGACTGGTAATGCTGCTTACCCCTCATAGGGAGTTAATTAAAGAGCAGTCCAATCAGTTCATGTCAGATAGAGTCCTTGATCCTATTACAATGGAACCCACTTGGATTGTATAGTACTACTTGTTGATAGTTTATTGAATGGTGTGGTTTTCATAATTCATGAGGTTAAGTCATAGGAATGTTGAAGAGCATAAAAAAAATTTAACAAGGTATATAGGTTTAAATTAGTTTAAATACTCTTAATGTTGCTAGACTCTAAAAGTGACGTAAATTGCCTCTCAAAACAAATGAGTATATTGATCCTAGCCTTATATACTTGTAATAAAACCAAAAGAGACAAATTGTTAAAATAAACCCTCCACAGACAGACATAAGGCTACAACTATAAATATCTGATTATAGTGAGTCTTTTAAGATAATATTCACCCCCATTTCATACTGGGAGAAAATTGTAATCCTGTGGATAAATTTCTTAACATCAATACATCAATATATCTTCAGTTTGGGAGCCTAACATCAGTACAGCGACACTATCCTTTGTGTTGTAGGATGTCTAACAGAATTTTTGGACTCTCAAGTCTAGTTGAATACATCACCACACTTACTCTTAATTCTGGTAACCCACAACTATTTCATGGCATCTATGTATGCCCTGTTCAGAAAGACATTTGTTTCCAATTAAGTTCTATTTGATTACAGTTTTATATTTCTATTTTTTGTGAAAAGTGGTGTATGACCAATAGCTCAAAAAAAAAAAAAAAAAAAAAAAAAAAAAAAAAACCAATAGAATTGCTACTAGATATATGAAATTGTTGAAGATAATACTCTTTATGTAAAGGTATCATCAGAATATGGCCAAATATCATCTCAAAACATTTTCAACAGCTATCATTACAATAAATAAACATCAAATTTCACAGATTTACTAATGCTGGTTGCATATGTATCATTTTCTACTACAAATGCATTTATGGTCAGTTCAATAACATCACCTCATGATTTTGGACTTCACAAAAATCATTGCCTTTACTTGAAAGATAGGATGAGAGATAACAAGCTGTGTCTGGGTGCTCCTATGAATTATTTCAGTGCAGATAACATAAGAATAAACTCCAATCCACAGATGTAAATATGGTAGTGTTTTGTTAATCACAAAATGGTTGAGAGAACATCTTTAAAAAGCTCCAAAGAACAGAAAGAGACACAGTTAAGTGAATCAAGTATCACATAGCTTTGTTATTTGTTTGTCTGTGTTAATAGGGGTGGTGATAAATTACTAAGGTGCCAACCTAAGAATCCAACAGCTGAGTTGAAAACTAAATGTAAAAACATTGAGAATGCATTCACCAGAATTATAGCAGAAAATTTTCTATGTCCTACAAATTCATAATCAAGCACAACCAACTAGAATACCACACAGAAATGAATAGATAAAAACTCTAGAGTCATCTGAAAATGATAACTCACTTTTCTAAACATTAATCAAGCAGGAAGAGAAAATCTCTGAAGGAAGTTTGTAAGAAAAAGTGTTTACATTTAAAAAAATCAGAGAGATATCAAACAACACAAGGATATAGATTTACTGGTGGATTTGGTAGTAGTTTTAGCAAACGGCTATGAGTGACCACAGACCAAGATTAAAATGAGAACAAAATATCATTAAAATTGAAAGTTAGGTGGACACAGGATCTGATGCAAATATAACCTCAAAGGAATCTTGGAATCTACATTGGTCCCTTCAGAAGGTGTCCACACAGATTTTAGGAATTGTAACATTATCCCAAGTAAAACAAAGCCTAAGAAATATTAAATGGAAGACTCAAGATGGCAGGGCCAACCACACAGTGTCTATAAATAGCAGCTCATCACTGGGAGGAGAGTGACCAGCAGGTCTTACTGTGGGCTCCAAACTCCTGCAGTCTGTTTCTCAGGTGAGAGAAGAATCCATGTGAGTAGGCGAAGATCCAAATTCCGGCCACCAGGATCATTCCAGGAAAAATAAAATAAAATTCTAGACTCCTGACCAAGCCCACCTGCTATGGATGCATTCCTGGAAACATCAGGTTGCAACTCTGAACATGCAGCCTTAGGACATCCAGCAAATCCTAACTTCGGTGAAAACATTCCTAGGACAAATCGATCTTGGCTCTGACTTTGGTTGTTCACTCTCACTGCCTGTTCAATGGAAAATTCTGGTACTGAGGGTAAGACTCCAAACCTGGGCACCCACTCTCACAGTCCTGTGAACACCTTCTGGGTACAAGCTGCTCCTGGCACTTAACGAAGAAGCCCAGTTTCATTATCTTGTTGAAACCTTCCAGGATGTTGTGGCTAATGGCACTGACTCTCACCATCCTGTAGAGAGGATACCTTCTGGTATTGCTGGGGAGATATGGCCCCATTCTGCCTGCTCCACAACTGCAGGACTCACCTGAGTCAGAATCAGCAAACACAGCACAGACAGAGAAAACTACAGAGCAGAGCTGGCTCGGGACCCAAGTCCCATTGCCTACCATCTTGAGGAAGCCAGTAGAGCACTGGAGCAGATCTAGACACTCTTTGGTTGTGTTATCTTGTTTAAAAAATAAAATAAAATAAAACATTATCTTACTGGCTTTGTCTTATGCTGTTAAAACCCTTGAACTGAGTGAAAAAGTTTTTTAACTATTTCAAAATTGTACTTGGGAGCTGCAGAAATGGCATAGCACAATGGTAGAGCCTATTGTGTGTCTAAGCATGAAATTCAAGTTAAGTTTCTATTCCCCAGCACAACACAGTTTATAATAGCAAATAAGTGAATGTATGAATAAATAAGCTCTGTATCAGAGCTCCTTAGTACAGGATTTATGTTAGAGATTTCGTTTCCTGTTTTTTTTTTCTTTTTTTTTCTTTATTCTTCATGAATATAGTAAATACTTAACCAGAACTCTAAAATATGACAGGCATGCTTAAAACGTATGATGTATATTTTAGATAGAAGTGATAAGTTCTCCCTGGACTTTCCATGGTGCATGGAGGATGGGAACTTTTGAATGTGTGGTGATGATAACAGTACTTTTTCTTTTTTTCTTTCTGTTTATTTTCTTTAGCAATACTTTTTCAAAACAAAGAACAAAACCCAAAAAAGGATATTAATATACTTGTTGATGTGGGATGAGTGACTCATCAATAAACACAGAACTAAAGGCAATTAATAACTGCTGGTAGAGGACATTCTACAACCCCCAAAAGACACCACTATTTAGTAATCCAATACCAAGTGTTCTGCACTGGAATCATATTCACAAAGCAACAAGAGTTAAATTTAGTGTGTTGTATGACTATATTTATCTTTTTACATGTACATGTAACAATAAATATGAATTTAATAAAGTCATGAATTTTAGAAGATATAAAGGCAAGAAGAAAGGTGGAAGGTTGGAGGAAGGAAATGGAAGTGGGGAAAGGTTGAAATTTTATTTTAATTATGACATTACTAATCTGGTTGCATATGTCTTGATTCAGCCAGGATGACTTGGAAAAAAATAATACTTATTTGCAATACCATTATACATCCTAGAATTTTAAAACATGTTAGTGTTACAATCTCCATTTACTTGTTTTAATATATTTTGTTTTATTTTAATTTTAAAATTACTTTATAATTAATTACAGTTTACTCCCTTTGTATCCCAGCTATATTCCCCTGCCACATCCCTTCCCAATCCCACCCTTCCTCCATCCCTCCTCTCCTCCCATGCCCCTCCCTAAGTCCACTGATAGGGGAGGTCTTCCTCCCTTTCCATCTGATCCTAGCCTATCATGTCTCAACAAAACAGGCTACATTTTCTTCCTTTGTGACCTGAGCTGCCATGGGCTACATGCCTGCTTGGATTCTAAGTTATCTAAAAGCAAATTTCTTGGTTGGAACATTCATCAAAGAATAGACCCCTTTGCACAGATTTTTTTTTTTTGTTTGTTTCTGTTGCTCTCCTTGAGGAGCTCCTGTCCCCTCTAGGTCTTTCTATCTCCTCCTTGTTTTATAAGGTACCCTCCACTCTACCCAAATTATGTCTGTGAGTCTCAGCATCTGCTCTGATACCCTGCTGGGTAGAATCTATCAGTGGCTCTCTGTTGTAGGCTCCTGTGCTCTTCCCTGTTGGCTCTTCCCAATTGGCTGTTCACTCTTCCAAATTGGCTGTCTGAGTGAGGCTTGATCATCTAACTCAGGGTCCTCCTTCATGCTTAGCTACCTTTGATATACCTATTATGTATGTTTATCCTATATTTTATGTCTACTGTCCACTAATAACTAAGTTATATATCAAGTATGTCTTTCTGCTTTGGGGATACCTCACTCAGGATGATCTTACACCTGCCAGTATGGCTCAGATCAAAAAGTCCAGTGACAAAACATGCTGGAGTGAATGTGGAGAAAAGGGAGACCTCCTTCATTGCTAGTGGGAATGGAAAATGTACATGCACTTTGGAAATCAGTCTGGATCTTTCTCAGACAATTAGGAATAGTGCCTCCTCAAGATCCAGCCATTCTACTCCTTGGCATATATCCAAAAGATATTCAAGCACACAACAAGGACATTTGTTCTACTATGTTCCTAGCACCTTTATTTGTAATTGTCAGAATCTGGAAACAAATCAGATGTCCATAAACTGAGGAATGGATGCAGAAATTGTGGAACATTTACACACTGGAATACTATTCAGTAATTAAGAACCAGTAAATCATGAAATTTGCAGGCAAGGAAAGAAAGGAAAAAAATATGAAATTTGAAAAGAAAAATGGGAGCTATAAGATAAATCATGAAGACAGACCCATTAAATAAAGCCTGATTTCTCAATGGAGGTTCTAGAAAAGAGAGGGCCTGACACATATTCTCCAAATGATGAGAGAAAATTTGGCAGCCAAACTATCAACCACATTAGTTGGAGAAACCAAATTTGAGCAGGATCTATCTACAACAATTTCAGCTCTCCATATGGCACTAGAAAGAAAATTTCAACTTAAAGATGTTTACCACACTCAATAAAAATAAAACGTATAAATATTTAATCTCTTGACCAAACTTTGGGCAAAGTACAAGAAATCCTGTGAAAGAAGGGCAGTCTATCAATGCAGATGCTGAGATTTATGGCCAAACTTTGTGCACACAGCAGGGAATCTTAGGAAAGAAGTGGTAAACAGTAAGATCTGGAGAAGACAGGAACTCTACAAGGAGAACAACAGAACCAAAAAATCTGAGCACAGGGGTCTTTCCTGAGACTGATACTCCAAACCAAGGACCATGCATAGAGATAACATAAGACCCCTGCAGAGATGTAGCCCATGGCAGTTCAGGGTTCCATAGTAATAGGTACAGAAAGTGTTTCTGACATGAACTGTTTGGCCTGCTCTTTAATTAACCCCTGGCCCCTGGAAGGGTGAAGCAGCATTACCAGGCAACAGAAGAAGACAATGGAGCTACTCCTGATGTGGCCTAACTGACTAGGATAAGAAGGAAGGAAAATAAGTCCTCCCCTATCAGTGGACTTGGGGAGGGGCATGTGTGCAGAGGGGAGAGGAAGGGAGAAATTGGGACTGGAGGACAGAGGGAACCACAGGGGGATACAAAGTGAATAAAGTATAATTAATAAAGAATCAAAAAAAAAGCAGGATGCATCATTCTGTGATATCCAAGAACAAGATCTGAAAGTCAAAAATAAACATTACCTCGGGATAAAAGAAAGAAAAAGCATGTTCAAAGCAAATGGAGACAAAAACCAAGCAGGTGTAATTGTTTTAATATCTGACAAAAAACAAAAAAAAAAAATAGACTAAAAACTAATCAGAAGAGACAGGGAACACTACATAGTCATCAAAGTTGAAAAAAAAAAATCTGCCAAGAAGCTATTGCTGTTTTAAGCATTCATATACCAAGCACAAAAGTAACTGTCTTCATAAAAGAAATACTATTACAGATAGAAAAGTATATTGACCTCCACAGAGTGGTAGTGGGAGGCTTCAGTACCTCACTCTCAGTAATTTACAGGTGATCCAGACAAAAACTAAACTGAGAAAAGCTGTAGCTAAAAGATTTCACATGTATATAAGCTTAGCAGACTTTTAGAGAAGATTTAACCCAAACTCAGAATATACTTTCTTTTCAATAGCTCATAGAATTTCTTCCAAAATTGACCAAAGTCTTGAAAATAAAGCAAGTCTCAACAGGAAGGAAAAAATTTAAATCACACCCTATACCCTACATAACCACCACAGATTAAAACTACATGAAAACAAGAACAATAGCAGTTTAAAAACATGTTAAAAGTGAGCAACTCACTACTGAAAGAAAATTGATTCAAGATAGAAATTAAGAAGGAAATTAAAAACTAAAACCATTTTTTTAAAAAAAATTGAAATCAATTGAAAATACTATTTACCCAAATAGATAAGACACAGGAAGTCAGTTTTAGAGTCAAATGCAAAGCACCAACTATTTACATATAAAAACTGGAGAGATCTCATCTGAGCAACTTAATGACATACTTTAATGCAATACAATGAAAAGAAAAACAAAATCCCAAAGGAGTAGGAAGCAAGAAACAATCAAACTTACAGATGACATCAATAAAACAGAATGAAACAAAACAATGCAAAGAAAATAGTAAGATTGATACTTAGCCAAATTAACACTGACATATAGAGAGAATATCCAAATTAATAGAATTACAGATTAAACATGGGAGGAAAAACACACAACAACAACAAAAAAAAAAACAGAGAATTGTAAGGACATATTTTAAAAGTCTGTGCTCCAAGAAAATAGATAACCTGAAATAAACAGATAAACTTATATACAGCCTACTAAATTTATATCAAAACTGGATAAATAATTATAATGTACCTATAACCCCTAGTCGAATAGAGGCACTAATTAAGTCACTCAACCAACAAAGGTTAGAGAAAATTAGATTTAACACAGACTATTACAAGTCTTTCATATAAATATCATTGCAGATACCTCTAATTATTCTGCAATATAGAAAGAAAAAATACAAAGTGTAATTTTTTTCACAAGGACACAATTACCTCAATACCTAATCCACACCAAGACCCAACAGGGAAGAGTTTAGAGCAATTTCTGTTAAGAACATATATTAAAAAAAAACTCATTAAAAATATTTCAGCCCAAATTCCAGTAGCATATAGAAAGATTATGCACCATGATCAGCTTGGATTCATACCAGATTTATAGAAAGACAGATGGAGAAACTCTCCCTGGAGGATTAAATGGAAAACGGAACAAAGAATGGTTAAGGCTGGGAGTATGAGAAGAGATAGCTAAAACCAAGGGTGAATTGAGGGTTCATATAGAACTGCTTTATAAAATATATACATATGTGACAGGAATCAAAATGCAATCACCAAATAATGGGGAGACACATCTCCACTAGCTATATCTTGCCACCAAATGAAACCTTCAGCACCAGGAATGTGTTATGTCTAATTGAGTTCATACCAAAGTGTCCCAAAGAAGAACTCAGGTAACTCAGGCTGTCTCTGGCAATATCCATTGCTCTCCAGAAATGGATAGTAAGGCTGCATTGCTGCATTGCTGAAGACAAAACCTACATATGTCACTGAACATGGAGAAGTTGAGCTGGTGGCAACTGAGAACCTTCATCTCTACTGACTAGTGTTCAGTGTACTGGAAGGTACTGTGCATGGGTCTGAGGCAGTTGGGTTTGCAAGGCAGAGTGGGGATATGGACAGAAGCCTCACACTTAATGCAGAAATGATCTCTGATTGCTAATCCCTTCCAAGGGAAAGTCAGTTTTCTCCAATGCAGTCAAGCTAGTTTTACCAACCATACTTAATGGCAGGCCCCATTCCTAGAAGTAAATAGCAAACATAAATAATCAATGTATTTTTGGAGGTTTTTTATCTCATAATGCCTTGTTTGAATTATTTTAACCTTACATGTTATTTGTCTATATGTTATAGCCTATAATTTTGTGTTGTCATGGAATTTCTGTGTAAATAAAAATGTTTCTGTGATAGCTGTGTTTCTTTTATGTCTTTCTTTGAGGTTTTTATTAGTATTGGTTTGTTTTTATCTGTTCCTGTGTTTCTTATTATGTTTATGTTGTTGTTTTCTTATATTGTTAACTGCTTACTTATGAGAGACAGAAAGGAAGTGTTTGAGTGTGTGGATTTAAGTGGTCCAGAACATCTTAGAGAAGTTGTAAAAGGAGAAACTAAGATCAGAATATATTATATAATAACTCTATTTTCTTTTTTTAAAAAGTGAGGAATTGAACATAATTTATGACCCAGGGATTTTGCAGTAGTAACCATACAGTAAAGAAGGAAAGCAATAGACACTAGAACTAGTTTAAGCAAATGCATTGCATAAGAGAGTTTTCAAGCTCTAGTCAGTTAATCTGTACTGTAAACACCACAGTAATAACTAAGTACAATTTCTCAACTATTATACCAATATTCTTGATAAATACAAAAACATTTGAATTTTACAATGCTGCTTAATCAATATTATAAAATAATTCTAATATCATTATACAATTGAAGGATTTATTTATCATTTATACCAAATAAATATATAGCTTTTAACTTGAAAGGATGAGGACTATAAAGAAGAATGTCTAATTACCAAGTTTTAGATAACAAATCAGAGTACATATTGTCATAGGAGGATTTGGTGCTAATACTCTATTAACTTATTAAATAGGTAAATATTCTAAAGATGATTATGTTTTATTTCAAAAATTTACAAAGAAAAAAAAAAAGTATTTCAATACTTTACATGTAATCATAATATTCAAATAACACAATAAGTGTAATAGTAAATTTAGGTTAAAACTTGAAAAAGGTTGACAATAAAATACTATACAATGTATCAATTTTCCTACTTCCACTGTTTTTTTTCAAAATCTCTCTCAACTCAGTAAGTGGTTTTTCTCTTGACCCTCATCTTTCCCAATACACAGGCTATGTGCTGAGGAGTATTGAAACTCTCTGTTCCTACCTTCTCCTGAATGACACTTGGGTGCACTCTTGCCTGAATATTTAGATTTAGATTTCTTCATGCTTGATCCAGGAAGATTCCCGAAACTTGGACGAGACCTGTCTCATGGAACCAGCTATTGCCTGGACACTGAGAACATGGTCTTGGATCCTTTGTTTGTTGATGATCTCCTTTGAAAGCGATATTGAGACTGAGCCAGGGATTGTGAGTGGCCTGGAGAAGATCTGGTATGATCTATGGTTTGATACCAGTGGTGGGACAAGAATGCTTGTGTCACCTTGACGATGGAATTTATGATTGTCTTCCTCATAATGTTTTTGGCCTCCCTTGCTACAGTCAGGTTGAGAGTACTGTGGATCAATTTTGTAAACCATCTGTAACTTTAGTTTATGTCCATCTAGCAAAAACCCATGTAGGGAACCCATGGCATCCTTGGCATCACGTTTGTTGTGGAAATAGATTAAGGAAAGCAAAATGGAATTTTAATCAATGGATTTGAGGGATGTTTACATCACCATCAGGCCCATCATGCTCAAAGATAGGCCTCAGGGTGCAGCATGAATTGTGGTTTGCCAGATTTTCAAACTTGAGGGAGATCATTCTCTCCACAAAGGGAAGAGGATGACTGTTACTTATGGTCTTTGATACCTCCGTTTACAATACTCTGAAATGAGCAGATTTAAAGCTCCAAGAGAGATGAAAAATCTGCAACCTTTTTCTTCCAATCTTTTGACTACAATTCCTTTCACTTGTATTTGCACAGATATTCTAGAATGTTTCACAACAGCCTTGCCCATCAATAGAGCTAAAACCATTTAAAAAACAGAGCAATATGAATGTGAACGAGTTATAAACAAGTGACATAATCAAAACAATTCTTTTCACTTTTCCAGTAGAAATCCAGATGTGCTATATCAATAAAAGATTAGAATGTTTATTTGTAACATAATCATTAACTTTTATTTTTCTAACATGGAATGATATTAAAATGATAGTAAAGTTTTTATTCCCTTCATTTACTATATATATATATATATATATATATATATATATATATATAATCAACAATATGTAGAAGGGGATAATGAATTAGAAAAAAAATTTTCTAGAAAAGAACTTTGACTAATTTGGGCAAACACTATTCTTTTACTAATTTTAAGATAAAAATATTCAGGTCTTTGTTCCACTTGGACTTGAGTTTCATGCAGGGTGATAAATATTGATGCATTTGCATTTTTTCATAGGTAGAAATCCAGTAAAACCTGCACCATTTGTTGAAGATGCTGTCTTTTATACATTGTATGGTTTTGGCTTCTTTGACAAAAATCAAAAAAGCATAGGTGTGTGGGTTTATTTCTGGGTTTTCTATTCACTTTCATTGATCCACCATCGTGTTTCTATGCCAGTACCATGCAGTTTTTATAACTATTTCTCTGTAGACCTGTTTGAGCTCAGGGATGGAGATATCTTCTGACAATCTGTTGCTGTACAGGATTGTCTTAGCAATTCTGAGAGTCTTTGTTTTCCATATTAAATTGACAATTGTTCTTTCAAGGTCTGTAAACAATTGTATTGGTGGTTTTCATTTTATCAATTACAATTTATTCACCTTGTATCCCCTCTATAGCTCTGTCTCTCCTCCCCTCCCAATCCCACTCTCCTTCCCCCATCTCCACCCATGTCCCACCAAGCCCACCAACAGGGGAGGTCCTCCTGTCCTTCCTTCTATTCCTAGTCTATCGGGATCTATCAGGAGTGGCTGCTTCTTCTTCCTTGTGGCCTGGTAAGGCTGCAGACCCCTCAGGGAGAGGTGATCAAAGAGCAGGCCAATCAGTTACAGTCCTTGTCCCCATTACTATGGAACCAACTTGGACACTGAATTTCCATGGGCTACATCTGTTCAGGGTTCTACGTTACCTCTATAAATGGTCTTTGGTTGGAGTATCAGTCTCCCAAAGACCCCAGTGCAAAGAGTTTTTGCTTCTGTTGCTCTCCTTTTGAAGCTCCTTTCCCCTCCAGGTCTTACTATCTCCCCCTTTTTTTCATAAAATTCCCTGCACTAGGCCAAAAGTCTGGCTCTAAATCTCAGCATCTGCTCTGATACCCTGCAGTGTAGGGCTCTTCAGAGGCCCTCTGTTTGAGGTTACTCACCTGTTCCCTGATTTCTCCGTTTTCTGATGTCCATCCTCTGTGACATTTTGAATGTGGATTGAACAACTCAGCCAGAGTGTATTTTCTTGATTAGTTTCTTCAGGTGTAGAGATTTTATTTATTTGTTTATTTTATTTATATTTTTATCAGTTACATCTTATTAACTCTGTATCCCAGCCGTGTCCCGATCCCTCATTCCCTCCCAGTCCCTCCCTCCCTCCCTCATCTCCACCATGCCCCTTTCCAAGTTCACTGATGGGGGGACCTCCTCCCCATTCATCTGATCCTGTTTTATCAGGTAACTTCAGGACTGGCTGCAAAGCCCTCCTCTATGGCCTAACAGGAGTGGTCCTCCCTTCGGGGTTGGGGAGACCAAAGAGCCAGTCACTGAGTTCCTGTTAGAAATAGTCCTTGTTCCCCTCACTTTGGGAAACCCATTGTTTACTGAGCTACCACAGGCTACATCTGAGCAGAGGTTCTAGGTTATATCCATACATGGTCCTTGGTTGAATGTCAGTCTCAGAAAAGACCCTGTGCCCAGATATATTTGGTCCTTGTGGAGCTCCTATCCTTTCCCCATCAGACTAACTCCCCTTCTTTCTTATGATTCCCTGTACTCTGCCAAAGGTTTGGTCATGAGTCTTTGCTTTGAAAACACTGCTAGTTAGAGTCTTTCAGATGTGCTCTTTAGACTACTGTCATACGTTCAATGTACATCCCATCTGTCTTTCTAAACAAAGATTGATCATTTTACCCCATGTCCACTCAATTGATTATCTTTTTTAGGTGTATAGATTTCATTATGTTTATCATATCTTATAGGTCTAGATAAGTGAGTATATCCCATGTTTGTCTTTTTCCTTCTGGGATATTTCACTCAGAATGATCTTTTCTAGATCCTACCATTTGCCTGCAAATTTCATGATTTCTTCCTTTTTGATTGCTGAGTAGTATTCATTGTATAAAAATACCACAATTTCTGTACCCATTCCACCGTTGATGGACATCTGGGTTGTTTCCAGGTTCTGGGTATTACAAATAGAGCTGCTATAAACATGGTTGAGCAAGTGTCCTTTTTGTGTACTTGAACAAACTTTGGGTATATAACTAGCAGTGGTATAGCTGGGTCTGGAGGAAGAACTGCTCCTAGTTGTCTTAGAAAGCGCCAGATAGCTTTCCAGAGTGGTTGTACAAGTTTACATTCCCACCAGCAGTGGAGGAGGGTTCCCCTTTCTCCACAACCTCTCCAACATGTGTTATCGCTTGAGTTATTCATCTTGGCCATTCTGATGGGTGTAAGGTGATATCTCAGGGTCGTTTTGATTTGCATTTCACTCATGGCTAATGAGGATGAGCATTTCTTTAAGTGTTTTTCTGCCATTCGATATTCCTCTGTTGAGAATTCTCTATTTAGCTCTGTTCCCCATTTTTTAATTGGATTACTTGGATTGCTGCTTTTCAGCTTCTTTAGTTCTTTGTATATACTGGATATTAGTCCTCTGTCAGATAAAGGGTTAGTGAAGATTCTTTCCCAATCTGTAGGCAGTTGTTTTGTTTTGATGACTGTGTCCTTTACTTTACAGAAGCTTTTCAGTTTCATGAGGTCCCATTTATTGATTGTTGCTCTTAGAGCCTGTGCTGTTGGTGTTCTGTTCAGGAAGTTGTCTCTTGTGCCAATAAGTTCTAGGCTGTTCCCCACTTTTTTTTCCAATTGATTTAGAGTATCTGGTTTTATGTTGAGGTCCTTGATCCACTTTGACTTTAGTTTTGTGCAGGGTGATAAATATGGATCTATTTTCATTTTTCTGCATGTAGACATCCAGTTGGTCCAGCACCATTTGTTGAAGATGCTGTCTTTTTTCCATTGAATGGATTTGGCTTCTTTGTGAAATATCGAGTATTCATAGGTGTGTGGATTTATTTCTGGGTCTTCTATGCGGTTCCATTGATCCTCCTTTCTGTTTCTATGCCAATACCATGCAGTTTTTATTACTGTTGCCCTGTAGTACAGCTTGAGATCAGCAATGGAGATAACTCCAGATGATCTGTTGTTGTACAGGATCGTTTTGGATATTCTGGGTTTTTTGCTTCTCCATATGAAGCTGAGAATCTTTTTTTCGAGGTCTGTAAAGAATTGAGTTGGTATTTTGATGGGAATTGCATTGAATCTGTAGATTGCTTTTGGCAGGATGGCCATTTTCACAATGTTAATCCTACCAATCCATGAGCACGGGAGATCTTTCCATCTTCTGATATCTTCTTCGATTTCTTTCTTCAGAGACTTGAAGTTTTTCTCAAACAGGTCTTTCACTTGCTTGGTTAGAGTCACACCAAGGTACTTTATGTTATTAGTGGCTATTGTGAAGGGTGTTGTTTCCCTAATTTCTTTCTCAGCCTTTTTGTCTTTGGTATATAGGAGGGCTTCTGATTTTTTTGAGTTGATTTTGTATCCTGCCACTTTGCTGAAGGTGTTTATCAGCTGAAGGAGTTCTCTGGTTGAATTTTTGGGGTTGCTCATGTATACTATCATATCATCTGCAAATAGTGACACTTTGACCTCTTCCTTTCCGATTTGTATCCCCTTGATCTCCTTTAGTTGTCTTATTGCTCTGGCTAGGACTTCAAGTACTATGTTGAAGAGATATGGGGACAATGGACAGCCTTGTCTTGTCCCTGATTTCAGTGGGATTGATTTAAGTTTCTCTCCATTGAGATTGATGTTAGCTATAGGCATGCTATATATTGCCTTTACTATGTTTAAGTATGTGCCTTGTATCCCTGATCTCTCCAAGACTTTAAACATGAATGGGTGTTGGACTTTGTCAAATGCTTTTTCGGCATCTAAGAAGATGATCATGTGGTTTTTCTCCTTCAGTTTGTTTATGTAGTGGATTACATTGATGGATTTCCGTATGTTGAACCACCCTTGCATGCCTGGGATGAAGCCTACTTGGTCATGGTGGATGATATCTTTGATATGTTCTTGGATTCGGTTTGCAAGTATTTTATTGAGTATTTTGGCGTCAATGTTCATAAGTGAGATAGGCCTGAAGTTCTCTTTTTTTGTTGGGTCTTTGTGTGGTTTAGGTATTAAGGTGACTGTGGCTTCATAGAATGAGTTTGGTAGTGGTTCCTTCTGTTTCTATTTTGTGGAACAGCTTGAGGAAAATTGGAGTTAGCACTTCTTTGAAGGTCTTGTAAAATTCTGCGCTGAAGCCATCTGGTCCAGGGCTTTTTTTGGAGGGGAGACTGTTAATGACTGCTTCGATTTCCTTGGGAGATATAGGGCTATTCAGTCTTTCTACCTGATCTTGACTTAGTTTTGATAGATGGAATCTTTCAAGAAAATTATCCATTTCATTTAGATTCTCAAATTTTGTGGCATATAGGCTTTTGTAGTATGACCTAATAATTGTTTGGATTTCCTCAATGTCTGTGGTTATGTCCCCATTTTCATTTCTGATTTTGCTGATCTGGATAGTTTCTCTCTGCTTTTTAGTTAGTTTGGCTAAGGGTTTGTCTATCTTGTTGATTTTCCCAAAGAACCAGCTTTTTGTTTCATTGATTCTTTGGATAGTTTTATTTGTTTTTAGTTGATTGATTTCCGCCCTTAGTTTGATTATTTCCAGCTGTCTGCTTCTCTTGGGTGTATGTGCTTCTTTTTTTTCTAGGGTTTTCAGTTGGGCCATTAAGTTGTTTGTATGTGATGTTATGAATTTCTTTTTGCAGGCACTTAGTGCTATAAATTTTCCTCTGAGCACTGCTTTCAATGTGTCCCATAAATTTGGGTATGTTGTGCCTTCCTTTTCATTGAATTCTAGGAAGTCTTTAATTTCTTTCTTTATTTCTTCCTTAACCCAGCTGTCATTGAGTAGTAAGTTGTTCAGTTTCCATGTACGTGTCGGCATTTTGTTGTTTCTGTTGTTGTTGATGTCTAGCTTTAGTCCATGGTGGTCAGATAGTATACAAGGGATTATTTCAATCCTTTTGTATCTGTTGAGGCTTGCTTTGTGACCCACTATATGGTCTATTTTGGAAAAGGTTCCATGCGGTGCTGAAAAGAAGGTGTACTCTTTTGAGTTTGGGTGAAATGATCTGTAGACATCTATTAGGTCCATTTGATTTAGGGATTCTGTGAGTGCTTTTATTTCCCTATTTGGTGTCTGTCTAGTTGATCTGTCCCTTGGAGAGAGTGGAGTGTTGAAGTCTCCCACTATTAAGGTATTAGGATCAATGTATGATTTAAGCTTTAATAATGTTTCATTTACGAATGTAGGTGCTCTTGTATTTGGGGCATAGATATTCAAGATTGTGATGTACTCTTGGTGGATTTTTCCTTTGATGAGAATATAGTGGCCCTCCTTATCTTTTTTGATTAACTTGGGTTGAAAGTCTATTTTATTAGATATTAGGATGGCTACTCCAGCTTGTTTTCTGGAACCATTTGCTTGAAAAACAGTTTTCCAGCCCTTTACTCTGAGGTAGTGTTTGTCTTTGTTGCATAGGTGTGTTTCTTGGATGCAAAAGAATGTTGGATCCTGTTTCCTTAACCATTCTGTTAGCCTGTGTCTTTTTATTGGTGAGTTGAGTCCATTGATATTGATAGATAATAGTGACCAATGCATGTTAGTTCCTTTTGTAATGGAGTCGATGATCTAACCCTGTTTCATTGCTTGTTTTCTTTTCATTTTTGTTGGGACATTATCTGTATGCCCTGTTTTCTTGGGTGAATTTGTTTTCATTGGATTGGAGTTTTCCTTCTAGTATCTTCTGTAGGGATGGTTTCCTGTGTAGATATTGTGTAAATTTAGTTTTGTCATGGAATATTTTGTTTTCTCCATCTATGTTGATTGAAAGCTTTGCAGGATATATTTCTAGGATTGTTATACCGGGATCTTGAAGAAAAGATACTCCTAATTGTCTGAAAGCATGCCAGATTAATTTCCAAAGTGGTTGTAAAAGTTTACATTCCCACTAGTAGTGGAGTAGGGTTCCCCTAACTCCACATCCTCTCCAGCATGTGTTGTCAAATGAGTTTTTGATCTTAGCCATTCTGATGGTTGTTAGGTGAAATCTCAGGGCTGATTTGATTAGCATTTCCCTGATGACCAAAGACATGATGGGAATTACATTTAATCTCTACATTGCTCTTGGTAAGATGGCTATTTTCACTGTTAATCCTACGGATCCATGAGCATGGGAGATCTTTCCATCTTCTGATATCTTCCTCAGTTTCTTTCTTCAGAGACTTGAAGTTTTTCTCAAACCAGTCTTTCACATGCTTTATTAGGGTCACAAAAGCTACTTCATGTTATTAGTGGCTCTGTTAAAGGGTGTTTCCCTCCTAATTTCTATCTCAGCCCTTTTGAATTTCCTATATGGGAGGGCTACTGATTTTTTTGAGTTAATTTTGTATACAGCCACATTGCTGAAAGTGTTATCAGCTGAAGTTGCTCTCTAGTTGAATATTTGCCATCACTCATGTATACTGTTATATCATCTGCAAAAAGCAATACTTTGATTTCTTCCTTTCTGATTTGTATCTTACTGATCTCCTTTAGTTGTCTTATTTCTCTAGATTTGACTACAAGTAATCTCTCATAGAGATATGGAGGGAGTGGGCAGCCTTGCCTTGTCCCTGTGTTCAGTAGGATTGATTTATATTCCTCTCCATTTAGTTTGATATCAACTATAGGTATGCTGTATATTGTCTTTAATATGTTTAGGTATGTGCCTCGAATCCCTGATTTCTACAAGACTTTGAACATGAATGGTTGTTGGATTTTTTTTCAAATTAATCATTTATTTATTTATTTATTTATTTGCATCTGAGGAAAATTATACTAAAATCTGTACACCTAAAGAAGCTAAGAAAAATAAATGGACATAGGAAGAGGGAGAAAACAGGCAACAGGACAAGAGCTTATTACAGAGGCCCATTGAAATGCTTTACATAGCAAGGTATTGAAGGAGATGCTGTGAGTCATGGTCCAAATCCAGGAAGAGTGCATGGAATCTTTTGAAAGTAGGGAGAGATAGGAAGTCTTAGAGGGTACAGGAGCTTCATGAGGAGAACAACAGATCACAAAATTCTGGCCAGATATGTTTTTTCTCAGACTGATATGCCAACCAAGGACCATGCATGGAGATACCCTAGAACACTCAGAACCTGTGCACAGCTATAGCCCATGGCAAGTCAGTATCCAAGTGGGTGTCCTAGTAATAGAAACAAGGACTGTCTCTGACATAAACTCAGAGGCTGGCTCTTTGGTCACCTCCCTCTGAGGGAGGATCAGCCTTACCAGGCCACAGAGGGAAACAATGCTGCCACTCCTGATGAGACCTGATAGGCTAGGTTCAGATGGAAGGGGAAGAGGACCTCCTTTATGAGAAGACTAGGGAAGTTTCCTAGTCTTTGGGAGGGAGGGGCCTACAGCTGTGATTCAAAGTGAATAAACTAATTTATAAAAACATACATAAATTTTTTAAAAGTAAAAAAAAAATGAAAAGATAAATATTATTTTCTTCTTTGTTTTCATTGACTTATATATATTGATTTTTAATATCATATATTTCATATATCCATATATATTTTTTGATGTATATAACATTGGATGTCATGAAACTCACCTTGTAAAGCAGGGCAACCTTGAACTTCCAAGGACCTATCGGCCTCTTCCTTCCAAGTGTTGATATTAAGAATCTCTAAGATCTTTAATATATATGATCCTTAATATGAACTCTCTGAACTGAACTGCAAAATATGTTTTTACAATGATAGGAGTGGAAGCATATGCTCACACATGTTAGCCAAGTGCTGTGCCAATATCCTACACATATTAAATAAATATACTTAAGTAAATACAACATAAATATTCAGGCAAGAAAAACCTGGTAAAAAATAGATTCCCTGAATTTGTAGCTTTCCATCTTCTTGAATTCAACAATTTTTTAAATTTATTTTCATGATCCTATGTCGGCTAAACCAAATCAGTTAATGACTTCTTTAAGTTAAGCACCAGTATTTCTTTACAGTGACTATGATGACTATGCTGTTTTAAGTCTACAGTATAACAAACTTGCAAATAGTGATGTTCTTATCTAATGAGAGTTTTATAGTGACTTATCAAGGTTAGCAAGAAGTGGAACTTATAGCTTGTTTGTTTTTCTTTGCCTCCAACGTTCTTGTAGAGAAGTAAATATTCACAAAAATTAAAGATTATTGAAAGAACTAAGTAAAAGAGTCTGAGAAGGCAGGTGAATCCTGTTTACTGAAATATAGCCGAATTAGGTTTTTCAATAAAAGTTTTTGTCATAAACAAAGATCATTTAGTACATTACAGTGAAACTTCTTATCCAGCTAGATTTTTTGTATAGGTTCTCAGTTTGACAGATAATATAAATTAAAAAAAATGTACTAATCATTGAACTGGAAAGTTTCATTTTGAATATGGAGAAAAAACATAATTCAAACATGCTGAATATATCAACAATTGATGAGGAAAGCAATTTGCAAGAGAAGAAAGAATAAAAAGCATAATTTTTATCTAGAAAAAAGAACTTGTAAACTCAGCAGTGAAATGAAATAATTCCATTGAGTGAGCCAGGCCAAAAAACAAAACAAAACAAAACAAAACAATTCAAAACAAAACAAAACAAAACAAAAGTCCCAACTGTCTGAATCAGCAAGATTTAGGATTTTGGCCTTTGTACAGAAAAAAGATTTTGGAATAAAAGAAAAAGGTTTTATAAAAGCCAAAAGGTTTAGCCTTGAGTATTTAGGCAACTGCCTCAGACAAGGAGGTTTGGGGTTTATACTTATATTTAGTTAAGTAAAGAGATTCTTTTTTTATGCCTTAAAGTTGCATTTTTTTTTATTTGTGTATCAGGGTATGATTATGTACACCACAAATGTGTAGATACTCAAAGATGCTGATGGGTATATGTCTCCCTGGAATTGGTAATACAGAGAGCAGTAAGCTGCCAATGTGTGTAGTTGGGAACTGAACATAAATCCTCTATACAACATTAAATGCAATTAAGCGCTTAGCTCTATGTCCAGCCTCATTTCTATCAGTGACTTATCATGTCGCAAAAAATATGTTTTTTACAATAAATACATTATTATTATTATTACTATTATTATTATTATTATTATTTAATACAATTTATTCAATCTGTATACCAGCTGTGGTCCATTCCCTCATCTCTCCCCAACGCACCTTCCCTCACTCTTATCCTTTTATGCCCTTCTTCTAGTCCACTGATAGGAGAGTTTCTCCTCCCCTTCAATCTGACCTTACCCTATCAGGTCTTTTCAGGGCTGGTGCATTGTCTCCCTCTGTGGCCTTGCAAGGATGCATCATGCACAGGGATGTGTTTAAAGAGTATGCCATTGAGTTCATGCCAGAAAAGGAGCTATGAGCTGCCTTCCTGAAATATCTTTTTCATCCTCAAACAGAAATATTTTTATTTATATTTTTATATATATATATATATATATATATATATATATATATATATATATATATATATATAATATTAAGGAAATAGAAGCTGTCATCCAAAATCTCCCATGCAAAATAAAAGGCCAGGGCCAGATGGTTTCAGGACATAATTCAAAGAAGTGCTAACCCCAGTACTCTTAAAACTATTCCACAAAATAGAAACAGAAGGAAAACTACCCAACTCATTCAATGAAGCCACAGTCACCTTGGTAACTAAACCTCACAAAGACCCAACAAAGAAAGAAAATTTCAGGCCAATCTCGCTCATGAACATTGATGCAAAAGTATTCAACAATATACTTACAAACCGAACCCAAGAACACATCAAAGATACCATCCTTATGACCAAGTAGGTTTCATCCCAGGTATGCAGGGGTGGTTCAGTATACGGAAATCCACCAATGTGATCCACCACATAAAAAAAAATCTGAAGGAAAAAAACCACACGACCTTCTCCTTAGATGCTGAAAAGCCATTTGACAAAATCCAGCATCCATTTATGTTTAAAGTCTTGGAGAGATCAGGGATACAAGGCACATACCTGAACACAGTAAAGGCAATTACTATACAGCAAGCCTATAGCCAATATCAAACTCAATGGAGAGAAAATTAAATCATGTCCACTGAAATCAGCGACAAGGCAAGGCTGCCCACTCTCTCCATATCTCTTCAACATTGTTCTGGAAGTCCTAGCTAAAACAATATGGCAATTGAAGGAGATCAAGGGGATACAAATTAGAAAGGAAGATGTCAAACTATCAGTATTTGCAGATGATATGATAGAATACCTGAGTAACCACAAAAATTCCAGTAAGGATCTCCTACAGCTGACTAACACCCTCAGCAAAGTGGCATGTTATAAATCTAACAAAAAAAAAATCAGCACCCCTCCTGTATACAAAAGACAAAAGAGCTAAGAATGAAATTAGGGAAACAACACAGTTCACAATAACCACAAAGGACATAAAGTACCTTGGTGTGAACCTAAAAAGCTAGTCAAAGACTTGTATGAAAAAATTTGAGTATGTGAAGGAAAAATTAGAAGAATATATCAGCAGATGGAAAGTTCTCCCATGCTCAGGGCTTGGCAGGATTAATATAGTAAAAATGGACATCTTACCAAAAGAAATCTACAGATTCAGTGCAATTCCCATCAAATAACCAACACAATTCTTTACAGGCCTTTATAGGAAAATTTTCACCTTCATATTGAACAACAAGAAAACCAAAATTACTAAAACAATTCTCTATAATAAAAGATCATTAGGGGTTAATTATATCCCTAATCTCAAGCTGTAATATAGAGCAACAATACTAAAAACTGTGTGGTACAGGAATTGAAACAGACTGGTGGATCAATGGAATCAAATAGAAGACCCTGACATAAATCCATACAGTTATGGACACCTGATATTTGACAAAGGTGTCAAAAACATTCAATGGAAAACAAAACAACAACAACAACAACAACAACAACAACAACGACAACAACAAAAACAGCACCTTGAACAAATGTTGCTGGTCTAACTGGATGTCTACATATAAAAAAATTCAAATAGATCCATATTTACAACCCTGCACAAAACTAAAGTCCAAGTGGATCAAAGACCTCAATATAAAACAAGAGACACTAAACCACTTAAAAAAATTGGGGAAGAACCTTAAACTCATCAGCACATTGGCTACCATAAAAAGCTAAAATATTATGCTCAGGATGCCAGGCTAAGCACAGCCCTGAGGGTCAGCCGCTTTGGACCCAGAGAAGAAAATGTCTGATTGCATGCTGGTTGATGCCCCAGGTCCCGCATCTGAGAAAAAGGTATCTGACGGGTCTGATGCTCTTTGGGTGGATGACACCTAAATGAACATCGGTACAAAGTCCCAATTTATTTTTAATATCACAGATCAGACCTCTACTCTTGCCTGATGAGTCTAAAACAAAAAGGGGGAACTATAGAGAGCGGCGGAATGCTCTGCCTTAAAGATGGAGATGGTTCCCGCCTTCCACCTTCCCGATGGTGAATGCTCTCTGTCAGGAACAATTCCACATTTGGCTAAGGCTGAGGATCTGGCTTGCTTCAATGTATGTGGACCTATCTGCATTGCCCACGTGGCACGCCTGGGTTGGCTACCCAGAGGCTATTTAAGCTGTGGGCTGGCTCTCCCCAGGGTCCGAGGATTGTTCAAGGTTCCTGAATAAACTGCACTGAAAAAAAAAAAAAAAATTGGGGAAGAACCTTAAACTCACTGGCACAGGAGACACCTTCCTGAACTAAACACCAACAGCACAGACTCTAAGAACAGCAATCAATAAATGAGACCTCCTGAAACTGAAAAGCTTCTATAAAGCAAAGGGCCCTGTCATCAGAACACAACGACTGCCTACAGACTGGGAAAAGATGTTCACCAACCCTATATCTGACAGAGGACTAATATCCTGTATACACAAAGAACTCAAGAAGTTAAACAACAACAAATCAAGTAATGCAATTAAGAAAAGGAGAATGGAGCTAAATAGAGAATTCTCAATAGAGGAATATCAAATGGCAGAGAAAAAGTTAGAGAAATATTCAATGTACTTAATCATAATGGAAATGCAAATCAAAACGACCCTAAGATTTCACCTTACACCCATCAGAATGGCTAAGATAGAAAACTCAAGTGATAACAATATGCTGGAGGTTGTGGAGAAAGAGGAACACTTCTCCACTGCTGGTGGGTATAACCACTCTTGAAAACAATTTGACAGTTTCTCAAACAACTAGAAATGGGGTTTCCTCAAAATTCAGCTACACCACTCCTAGGCATATACCCAAAAGAGCATCAAGCACACAATAAGGACATGAGCTCCTCCATGTTTGTAGCAGGTTGACTTGTAATACCAAGAAGCTGGAAACAGCCCAGGTGCCACTCCGTGGAGGAATGGATAGAGAAATTGTGGTTCATCTACAGAATGGAATATTACTTAGCATTACAAAACAATGAAATCATAAAATTTGTAATAAACTGTGAGATCTGGAAAAGAACATCCTGAGTGAGGTATCCCAGAAGCAAAAAGACACACAGGGTATATGCTGACACATAATTGGATATTAGACATAAAATATAGATCACACCTACTAAAATATGTACACCTAAAGAAATTAATCAAGAAGAAGGTCTCTGGCTAAATGCTCAAACCCATACAGCAAGGCAAAGAGGATGAACATCAGAAGAAGGAGACAACAGGGAAGTGTATGGGAGCCTACTACAGAGGACCTGTGACATGCTCTATCATGCCAGGTATCAAAGCAGAATCTTTGTTTTATGGCCAAATTTTGGGCAGAGTGCAGGGAAATTCATGAAAGAAGTAGGAAATAATAAGACCTGGAGGAGAAAGGAGCTCCACAAGGAGAGCAACAGAACCAAAAAAAGTGGGCACAGTGGTCTTTTCTCAGACCAAAACCATTGATGGAAATAAACTAGAATCCCTGCACAGATGTTGAAAATGGCAGTTCAGTTTCCAAGTGGGTCCCATAGTAATGGCAACAGGGACTGTCTGTGACATGAACAGATTGGCCTGTTCTTTGATCACCTCCCTCTGAGTGGGGAGCTACCTCACCAGGCCACAGCAGAAGACATTGCAACTACTCCTGATGAGACCTGATAGACTAGGATCAGAAGGAAGAAGAGGAAGACCTCCGTTATTAGTGTACTTGGGGAGGGGCATGTGTGGAGAAGGGGGAGGGACGGTGGGATTGGAAGGGAAGGAGGGAGGAGGCCAAGGGTTGTTACAAAATGAATAAAGTATAATTAATTGAAATGGAAAAAGCAGAGTCTGAACAGATAAAAATCTAATATCTAAATGAAGCAGTCATTGTAGCAAAACAAATCTCTACTATTAAAGATGATGAATAAAACATTTAAAATAAAATGATAATGAATAATTCAAAAAAAATGGTTTGTATGCAGGCATGCCTACAGGGAGTTTTGTCAATCATTGGTTAATGGAAGAGGGCCAAGAAGTGTTGCATAAGGAACATTGTTCAGACATGAATGGTGTGGACACTTGTGACTCCAGCACTTGAGATTTCAGAAACAGGCTGATCTCTGTGAATTTGAGGCCAGCCTAGTCTACAAAGTAAGTCCAGGGCATTCAAGGCTATTAAGCATAATCCTGTCTTGAAAGCCCCCAAACCAAAAACACACAAATATAAAAGTTACTCTATAAAGAACAAGCCATTCCTGATGACACCTAATTGACTAGGATCAGAAGGAAGAAAAAAAAGACCTCCACTTTTCTGGTCTAGTCTGTTTGGTGTTCTGTTAGCCTCCTGTATATTTATGGACATCTCTTTCTTTAAGTTGAAAATTTTTCTTCTATGATTTTCTTGAAAATATTTTCTGGACCTTGGAGCCTGGAGTCTTCTTTGCAATAAATTCCTCTTATTGTTAGATTTTGTCTTTTCATGGTGTCCTTGATTTCTTGGATATTTTTTTTTCCATAATTTTATTTTTCTCATTAGTTACATTTTGTTGATTCTGTATCCCAGCTGTATCCCTCATTCCCTCCCCAATCCCACCCTCCCTCCCTCATCTCCTCCCTGTCCCTTTCCAAGTCCACTAATAGGGGAGGACCTCCTCCCCTTTCATATGACTCGCTTTTGTTAGGTATTTTCCGGACTGGCTGCAAAGTCCTCCTCTGTGGCCTAACAGTACAGCTCCATTTCTTGGATATTTTGTTTTGGACTTTTCTGATTTTACTTTTTCTTTGAGAGAAGTATCAATTTCTACGAGTGTATCTTTAGCTCCATAGATTCTCCCTTCCCTCTCTTGTATTCTGTTGGTGATGCTTAGCCCTGTGGTTCCTGAACTTTTCTCCAAGTTCTCCTCCAGCTCCATGGTTTTCTCAGGTTGTGTTTTCTTTATTGATTCTAATTCTGTTTCCATGCCTTGCACCATTTCTTTCATCTGTTTGAATGTTGTTTCCTGACTCTCTATGATGGTCTCTATTATTTTGTTAATTTCCTTTCTATATGCCACTAATTTTATCTCTATTTGTGCCTCTATTTGTTTGGCTATGTTTGCCAGTGTTTCTTTAAGAAATTTGTCTATTTCTTCTTTCTTTACCTCCAATTGACTGGCCAAGTCCTTGCAAGATTTGTTCATTTCCTCTTTAATGGACTGAATTTACATGGTTATTGTTCTGAGAGAGTTGTTTGTTTCCTCTTTATGGGCCTCAAATAATAGGGTACGCATAGCTTTAAATTAATTTTCCTGTGTTTCTGATGAATTGGAGTATCCATCAATTTTGGGGGTTGCTGGTGAAGTCATGATGTCCTGATTTATGTTGGAAGTGTTCTTTCGTCTCCCCTTGGCTATTGGCTTATCTGAAACCTTCCCTGTTTATTTTTTGGGTTCTGCAGTTCAGACTGGTCCTGTCTCTCTCAAGTATCTGGAGAGTTCTTCAGGAAGCTGAGAGCAGTCCCATGTCCTCAGCGTGTGCTGAGGACTAGCTCTACCTGTTAGAGAAAAGTAAGCAGACACAAACGGGGCAAATTCAAGCAGGCCTTATGTGTATGTGTGTGTGTGTGTGTGTGTGTGTGTGTGTGTGTGTGTGTTTGTATGTGTGTGTGTGTAAGTGTGCATGTAATTATGTCTGGAGGGTCTGAGTGATAGATAATATTGAACCTTTAAGTATGTGGGAGGGGCTCTGCACTGTATATGTAGCAGGCACTACTTATGGTCCCAGCGCAATTTCAGGCATTAACTGCCTTAACTCCTCAATTGGACACACAGGCAGGGTCTTCTTTGTCCCAAGTGACCCTGTGTTTCCCAAAGTGGGTATGATGGTGGGAGGTGTTTGATGCCTGGCTTCTGTTTTAGAAAGACCCTGGATCTGGGGCTCTGCAGATTCTCAAGGGTGCACTCTCTCTCAGGCAGGTCACTGGGCAGGGAAAGCTGTATCTGGGCTCTCTGACCTGTGGTTTGGCCCTGTTTGTTTGATGTGCTCTGCCAGCTCAGTGATGCTGCCACTGCCAGGTTAGGAAATTCTGCTGCAGCTGGAGACTAGGATGCCAGGCCAGATATTTTCTGCTAAGGCCTGGGGGGCCCTCCACTGTACTCTCCAAACTTGGGATGCCCAGCGCCTAGTATGCTTAGATTTTATGGCAGGTCTGCTTGGCTTTGGTGGGTATCTAGCATAATATCTGTCACTGAGGGATTGGGCAGGCTGTGCAGTCAGGGTCTGAGTGACCCTACTTGGCCAGTATGTTGGCTAACAAATCCAGGGCTCTTGGATGATGGTGCCACAGGGCTGGACCAGCAGTTCAGGGACCTCGATGTCTCAAATATATCTGGCCATAGGGTTGTTTTCTGAAACTGTTTCTCCAACCAAGGACCATGTATGGATATAACTTAGAACCTTTGCTCAGAGGAAGCTCGTGGTAGCTCAATAACCAATTGGTTTCCCATAGTAAGGGAAAAGGGACCATCTCTGACAGGAAATCGATGGCATGCTCTTTGACCTCCCGACTCCCCCAGGGAGGAGCAGTCCTGCTAGGCCACAGAGGAGGACTTTGAAGCCAGTCCTGAAGATACCTGATAAAACAGGGCCAGATGAAATGGGTGTAGGTGCTCCCCAATCCTTGGACTTGGAAAGGATCAGGAAGAAGCTAAGGGAGGGATGGTGGGATTGCTAGGGATAAGGGAATGGGATGTAGCTGGGATAGTGTTAATAAAATGTAACTAATAATAACAGGCAATAATAATATAATTAAATCTTTACAAAC